>JAOYMZ010052364.1:0-13866 GCA_025802335.1 Pinguicula primuliflora | reverse complement strand
TAAATTCTCGGTGTCCATTTATTTTCTGCACCTACCAGATTTCTCCATTATTATTATTTTATCCGCTGCGCCCAACAGAAACCAGATCGTAGGTTTCCCTCCTCATTCATATCCTGGGGCACATTGAGCGCTGCTAGATCTTTATCCAGGTTTTCTAGCACTGTAAAGCGTGATGCAACTCCACCATGTTGACCTGAGCCCAAATTAAAGTTAGCCTGAGACGGACGCCGACCCTTCTTCTCAACTAACATCCATGGCCCTAGTTTGGCCCTAACACTCCAGTCTATTTCATCGGACTGATCAGACACCCACTTCAATCCAAATGACCCCTCTGCACCCCCAAAAGGCTTCTGATCAGACCTAGCTACCCCAAACGGCTACGAAACGGGGGCCTTTTCATTGGCTGATATCCCTTGTGGCCCCCCAAAGAAGGACTGGGTCTTGGATTCACTTGTTCTTCACCAACAGCCGCTCCACATGCCGGATCACTTAAGAAAGAAGTTTGATCCACCGGAGACAATTCATGAGGGCACGTTTCTGCAGTATGACCAAACCTTGCACGGGAATAGCAAATGACATGCAAGTCCTCGTACTGAACTTGATAGGGCTTGTTATCCATCGTAATGACCATAGTTAAAGGCTGCCTCAGATCCAAGCAAATTGCCACCCTAGCAAATAGCCCCCTGGCCTCCGTGAGTGTAAGCTCATATGCATTCAAATACGGACCAATAGGTTTAACAATTTCCTTCAATAAACCTTCCTGGAAATACTAGGTTGGAAGGCCTGGAATACGAACCCAAGCGGCAACGCTCTCAATATGATCTGCTTTAGTGTCAAAGTCCCTATGCCATGGAAACACTCGAAGATAATGACCAACAATACTATGAGGACCATGGAACAACGCTTTGTCATAGTCTTTAGGAGATGAGCAACGCAACAAGTAGAAACCATTTGTAACATCAATCAATTTCAAATCCCCAACTGGTTTCCAATGGGTATGAAGGTTCCTGAGAAGAGTCTGATAACCAATATGTTTACCTAGTAGAGGCCGCACAATCAGCGTATCAGCCATGCTCTTGTCAATCTGTTGATGAATATTCTCAGTGAATGTGATGACAGGGCCAGCTCATTGTGTGAATGAAGGACATCGCCTGGTTGAATCACAATCGCCTTCCGCGCACCACTGACTTCTGGTGTGAACAAAGACTTGAAGAGCAGAGTCTCCTTAGCAGCGAAAGACTCGTCGAAATGCTGACCCTGCTATAGTGCCGGACCCCTACCCACCGGTGGAGAACCCGACAATTGGGGAAAATCCTCCCCTGAGCCTAGATCCATGCCCTCCATGTGGAAAACCCAAAAACCAAGAGCGAAATTACAAAGAACCCACAGATTACACGTTGAAATTGAAGAGAAACAATAGAGTGAATTAGGGTTTTCGAAGAGTTACTAGATCGGCAAATCGTTTTCTATCCTCCTATTCTCTACTCTGGCTACTTGGTCATTATGCATTTTTCAACCATGTTTTAACCAATATCATTGGTACAAAGAGAAACTTTTATCAACCGTGTTTTAACCTATTCATGAAGAAGCCTCATTTAGAAATCTCTAGCCACTAAACTACGGACCACTAAACCTAACAACCCATAAACCACTAAATCAAATAAGACATTTACGGGTACTATAAAATGTGACATGAAGATCAATTAGACAATTAATAACCATCGGCCCCAAGGCCCAACTGTATCGGCCCACAAAAAAAATACAATTGGCAACCCATTTTTTATAACACCCATGACATAACTATCGGGAAGGGCGGAACTAGCCCCCAATCGAGGGGGCTAAAATCTGTTCAATTTTTAATATTTTTAATTAAAAAATATTTTTTTATTAAAATATATATTTTTAATTAAAATATAAAAAAAAATCATCAATAAGAATTTTTTTCTCATTTGACAACTCATCAAATTAATATAAAATAACAAAATCCCCTTCACTCCATATGTTCTATGAGCAAAGACATATCAAACAGACTCTCCTTCACAAAATCTGTAATCAGAGTAAAAAAATTTTTGGAACCCACTTTTTTGTAATAAGAACTATCAGGAGTCTATTTTTTGGGAGGAAATGGTAGAAGTCTAAACTCATCCCCAATTTCATATGACGCTAAGCTTGCGAAGGATATCTGGACTACCTCTTGCAATCTATTCCAATAACTGCAACAAAAGCTGTAGAGATGAATCTGTTTCTGTTGACTTGAGAATTGAGATGCTCTTAGCTTGAAAGTGTACCTACATGTATAACAATTCTCCAACAGCTGGTGTGCGTTCTTTAAAGAATGAAACTGGAAGAACTGCCTCAAATTGGATCTTCCTATGTTATAAATCTCAAACCAGCGGCCAATGCAGCTCCAAAGAGTGTATGTAATCTGACGCAATAATATTTAGCCATGAATATCTTTTCCTTGTCCTGTAAATCCCAGACAGAGCAATGCAAATAGCTCAGAAAACTGCCAAAATTCAACCACAAAAGACTTCTCATTAAACCCAATTTTCTGCCAAAAATCAAAATAGGAAAAAAAATCAATAACCATGATCACAACTTCAGACCAGCAAGACGCCGACAGGGAATTGGATTACCCAATCCACCAAGTAAATGAATTGAGCAACAGCGGAATCCAACCTTTGGGGTGATATTGATTTGATAAACGAGACCAATTTTTTTAGTTCGCTCCTTTCCAGCATCTGAAGTTATGTGGAGATTCATCTCCTCCATGATTGCATCGGATTTCAGTCGATTATTGGCCATCGATGCTCTTCCCGGTTGTCTATAAAATCCATCTTTCAAATAAACACAGAGAACTACTGGAGGAAAATTATAGTCACCTGAGAACCCATAATTAAGATCTTGTCGGAAGCAATCGATGTTTTAGGGCGTGAAATGAGCAGCAACAATCGAAGGTTTTCCCTTCCCCTCCTTGGACTGACCACTGTTTTTTCGGTTTGTCCCATACCGGAAATTCACCCAAAGAACAAATTCTATATAAGTCGACAACTACATGTGTAAATTGATTCATGTTGCCATGCCGGGCTCAAGTGACTTGGGCCAGTGCAATATGCCTTTTGATTTTTCTATGGTCCAGGGCTGGGCCAATCGAAAAAATGCTGAGGGTGGACCCCAAATCGGCCCGCTGACGAATAGGTCCACCCTTGACTATCGGCATACATCTAGTTCCAAGAATTACTACACTAGTCTTCTAAGTTAAGACCCATACTTTTTTATCAGAACCCTTATATTTCGTACGTAGTAATTGATACCTTGCGGCAACACAATTTTCATAATTGCAATACAACGTGTTGTAGATGTGTGAAGTGAGATAACTCTGCATGCAAGTTTAAAGTATAACCTCCAGAATTGCCTCATCTCTTTTTTAGGAGTGTTGCATTCACTGGAAGAATACAATTTTTGGAGATCTAAATATCCAGAAATGGCGATTGTTAGGTAGGCTTGATGGTATCCAATCGCATAATCGACTTTTCCTTGATCGTGGCTTATTGAAGTTGGAAGCTAAATCGCGAAAACAGTTGGAGCAACTGATCTCGAAGGAACATGAGTTGAGGCTTCAGAACAGACGTGCGCTATGGATGGTTCATGGGGATCGCAACACACGAACATTCCACCTGCGCCATAGGATGAAGAAATCTGTGAAGGGGATCAATAGACTAAGGAAAAGGTCAGGCAAATGGACAACTGATACAACGGTCATTACAGCTTAGATGACCTCTTTTTTCGCGGACCTGTACAAGGAACCTTCGACCTCTCCAGCGAGTACATATGAGGTTAGGGGCCATTTCCCTGTTCTGTCTGAAGCCTCTCGCATGTTCTTACACAGGGAGGGGGATGCCAAGGAAATAAGACGAGTAGTTTTCGACATGGGTCCCCATAAGGCGGCAGGTCCTGATGGGTTCATTCCCAGCTTCTTTCAACATAATTGGGAAGTTATAGGAAGGTCACCAACTGAGATGGTTGTAGAGGTCTTTTGCGATGGAGTGATCAATCCGAAACTAAATCATGGAACTATTGTGCTGATTTCCTAGATGAAGGAGGCTTGCCAGCCCGAGCACTTCCACCCCATCAGTCTGGTCAATGTTGCAGCGAAGGTTATTTCCAAGGTAATCTCTAACAGGCTCTGTCCCATCATGCCCTTGCTCGTCGCCCAGACTCAGACCAGTTTCATCAAGAGCGCAGCATAGTCGAGAACATCATAACCATCCAGGAAGCAATCCATGAAATCGATAAGCAAAAATATGGTAGAAAGTGGATGGCCATCAAAATAGACTTCATCAAGGCTTTTGATCGCCTAAGCTGGAGCTTCATTGCGGAGACATTAAAGGATGCAGGCATCCCTGCTACTTTTGAGAAGGTCATCATAAACTCTCTTCATTCCAGCTCCCTACAGGTGTTATGGAATGGCACCTTGGGGGGTTAGACAAGGGTGACCCAGTTTCACCCCATATCTTTGTCATGTGTATGGAAAGATTGGCTCATTCCATTGTGGCTAAAGTGGCCCAGGGTATCTGGCATTCCCCTGTTCTTTGGAAGATCCAATACCTTCTTATCCCACCTGATGTATGCAGATGATCTAGTCCTATTTGTCGAGGCTTGCGAGGAACAGGCCTTGATGATCCAATACACCATGGAACAGTTTGCTGCTTCATCCGGTCAAGTGGTTAGCCATGTCGAATCCTCCATCTATTTCTCTCCCGGTGTGGATCAAAATGTGCAATCTGCAGTTAGCACAACTCTGCACATACCTGCTGTAGACGTTTTTGGTGAGTATCTGGGATCAAAAATTAGCCATGGGAGGTAGCGGAGATGCTCCTTAGCCAACCTAATCCAGAAAATCAAAAGATAAAATCGTGGGATGGTCTGCTAGGAAGATCTCAATGGCAGGGAGATTGACGCTATGTCAATAAGTTCTGGGCAGCATTCTGGGGTATGTCATGCAACCCAGTTACTCCTCAAATCCACATGTGTTGATATCGACAAGATTCGAAGAAAGTACTTGTGGGGCCACATCAATAGCTCACATTGTCCGTTCGCTCTCCGGTGGGACGCAATATGTCAACCCAAATTTGAGGGTGGGCGGGGTCTTCGCCAGATGAGGGACAACAATTTGGCTCTCATCATAAATCTCGCATGGGACTTACTATCCTCGGAACCTAAGTTCTGGAAGGATATTTTTCTGGCCAAATACAAGTTGGAGCCAGTCTTAATTCTCCAGCAACTCCCTCAGTGTTAGAGCTCACAATTGTATTCTCAGTTGCAATGGGCTTGGGGGTTTCTGGAGGGAGGCACAATGGGCCATAGGTAACGGGCGAGTATGTTGTTTCTTGTGGGACTCATGGTTGCCAACCACTGGCCCCCTCCTCCACTAGGTAAGCTCCCTGATTCCTCCATTTGAGATTCAGGTTATAGTTGACTTCTATGCATCACCTGCAGGTGGCTGGGAATAGGAGAAATTACCACAAGGGCTCCCATCCGATTTGCTAGAGGATATCCGCAATATTCCATGTCCAAATAACCAAGCACGCCCAGAATGTCCAACGTGGAGGTTGTATCCAAAATGAACCTTCACTAACAAGTTTGCGTACGAGCTTATCAGCGGTCCATCGGGACAGCAGGCTGATCCGGTGTGGAAGCAGATCTGGGGCCTCATGGTGCCAGAACATGTGAAGTTATTCATCTGGAAATTCCTACGAGGAATCCTATAGACCAATTATGAAAGATGGCGTCGGAAGATTGCAATGAGCCCCAACTATCATCGGTGCCCCTACCCTGAATCCTCCCTACACGTAATGCGGGATTGTCCCAGAAGTGCTCAAGTGTGGTCCCTGCTCTTTGGCCTAGGCTGGGCTGGGTTCTGGCAAAGGTAAGCCCGTATACTTGGGTTAAAACTAACATTCTCCAATGTCATCTGATAGATGGCATTCTCGGAGCGACCTGGTTTGCCATGGCTTGCTGGACTTTATGGAATGTGTGCAACAGCGAGATATTCCGGCAAACACTCTCGCTAACGGCCCATGGGCTGCATATCTGGATTGTGGCACTGGCACAAGAGACACACCGTTGCTTTGAGATCCAAGATCGACGAAACTTGACGAGCAGAGGCATCCCTCCCACCACGTCGTCCAGACATGCAGTAGACCCCTCGTCCGGGCAGATTGCTGGGGCCAACCCCTCAACTGCACTCTCCACGCTGTTGATGTCCATAGATTTACCTGAGGGGCCATTCTCCTATTCTTGGATGGGCCTCAAAGCATCCTCTAGCAGGTATGGGGGGGTGTCTTCAAGAACCCGGAGGGATTGAGACTGCTGACTTTTTCCAGGTGCATTGGCACATCTTCTCCCCTGATGGCTGAGTTATGGGAAATTTGGGAAGGTGTCCGTCTGGCGGCTTCACATGGTTATCGTTCTGTTCTATGTCTCAGTGATGCCTCTGAAGCTATTGACCTGATCAATGCTAAACTAGAGGGGCGATGTCTTAATCCAATTGCTCAAATGATAGGATACATACGCCGCTTCTTCGAATGGTTCCATATCAGCTATTTGCCACAGGCAGAGAACTCGGAGGCTGATTCCCTAGCCAGACAGGGACTCCACTCTCCAGACTTCGAAGCAGACAGGTGTTGTCCCCAGCTTCTCCCGATCAGGCGTAACAGGAAATGAGTAATCGGGTGAATATGCATGACTATGACCACCCCGCATCACTACCGGCTATTGGAAGACTGCAACCGCTTGGCGCCAAACAATGACAAATTTTTGAGCCCTCCTGAACATTATCTTTTTGCCCTATTTTAGTTATTTTCTTCTGTCTTATTCTTTATGTTGTAATCGGCATCTACGCCTCCCTAATATTAAGAAAAATGTATAACCACCAGTATTAACAACCATAAAAAACGACGTAGCACACAGAAGTTCCTGCATAAATGAAGTAGCACACACAATCACCGATGGCAAAAAGCATCCATCACATAAAATTTCACAACATCACCAAGCTTGGCATACACTTACCTAAAAAAACCAAGCTTGGCATACAATTCGAAATGTCACACAGGCCTAACGGATTTCACACATACATATCAATCAACTTAAATAGGAATGTGCTGCTACAATCTGTTGCCTTGGTCTCATGATTTTAATGAGAGTAGCTCGCATATTCCTATTTAAGTTGGCCCACACGCGCATATCTGTGCACACAAGACTTGAGCCTAAAGAGAGAAAGGTCTGTTTTCTAACATGGTATCAGAGCGAACAGTCTGGGACCCGAGATTATTTTCGGAGGACGTCCTGAGTAGGGGCTGGTCAATTTTCTAACATAACGCTCACCACACATGCTTCGCAACTGGGTACATAGGTCGTAATCCCGCGTGTAACTCCTCAAACACACCACAACACATTCCCACAAATTATCCAAGCCCCAAAATCGTCACATAGGTTTCCCACCTGGCCACACAGGCCATTATCACCCTTATTCTGCAATATTAGTATCACCTTTTGTATGCCATGAAAGAGGGATCCGGGAGGCGTACAGTGAGGTTCTCACTGTATAGTATACAATGCCTAAGTGGCACGATGAGATTGATGCAACTAAAAGATGTGTGTTTAACACTTTTGCGCAAGCCCGCTGACACGTCCGAAGCGATGTCGTTTTGGTCAGTTTCTCACTGTATGCTCCTCTTTTCCATGAAAGAGTAACTGTTGTCTTCCCACTGGATCATACGTCTAAGGAGTACACTCTATACGACATAATTCCGTCAAATAAACGATGTTAGGTAATCTTTCTAATATACGTAAAAGGAGTACACTCTTTTTTTTGAGTTAGGGGTCTCTATAGAAATAATCTCTCCATCCTGTTGTGGGGTGTAAGTATGATTGCATACATTTTACCCTCTCCATACCCTGCCTAAGGACGGGATTTTACTAGGTATGTTTGGTTAGGTTAGATTAATGAGATGTGATCTAAATTATTTTAAAAATATAATTGTTAATTAAAAAATTATCTCAAAATAGAGTCTTCTCTGCAAATCATGCGCAGTCTGTTTCAGCTGTTGAGCCACTCTCCTTTTTCCTTTCTCTCCGTTGAACCAAATCATTTCCGTCGAGTGACCGTAAGAAGTTTTGGTGTTATGGCGGATGAGTTTGTGAAGGGGAATGTGTACCCGAACGGCGTCGCTGTCATCACTCTTGATCGACCCAAAGCCCTCAATGCTATGAACCTAGGTTGATACCTTATTTTTCAATTGGTTTGCTGTTATGTTGAGTTCAGACATGGAGTTTGCTTGATTGCCCGTGGAGTGCAGTGCTGATGATTTTCTTTCGAGTATATTTTGCAGATATGGACTTGAAATATAAGGCTTATCTTTATGAATGGGAAACAGATCCGAAGGTCAAATGTGTCTTGATTGAGAGCAGTTCGTCTCGTGCATTTTCGGCAGGTTGCTTACATCTTTGCCGCGTTTCGTATATCATAATCTTATGTATTATTCTATTTCATGTGAATGATCTCATTTCTCGAGCTAACTTGATTTGTGTGTACTTTATGAAAGTTAACAACTTGCTTTTAAATTTGTGCTTTGTTTGTCTGTGGATGCTCGTTTGTGTTTATACGTATAGTACTCATTCCCGAGTGTCTGGCAAGGATTTGAGGCCAAATATTCATTATTAATGCAGGGATGGATATTAAGGGTGTTGTTGCCGAAATTCAAAAGGACAAATCCACTCCTCTTGTTTCAAAGGTTTTGTGTTGAAACGAAATACATGCTTTCGATTGTATCTGATGCTTTTAACTCATCTTCAAATTGTTTGTGCGGAAGCAATGCTGACATTTGGCTTTTATTATTTCCTCTGCTTATTTTCTTCAATAACCATGTAAAAGAGGACATCTTTTCTGGGATATGGGTGGATCTTGGGTATTGACTGATAATGCTTTTAGTTAACTACTTCCTATGGAGGTGGTGATGTGAAGCAGATTACTACAAAAAATCAACTCTCAGACATGATTAAGGTCTTTTAGTGTCTGTAACTGGACGATTTGCTATTAAGAATCATAACTTATCTGGGTTGTTCCTTTGGTATATGTGAATCCTCAGCTATCCGATTCTGGATAACGGTGCACTAGCATTGCAGTGCAGATTTTGTTTTGAGGCTAAAAAGACACTATATTCTACCTCCACCGTGAACATTTAATATAGAGTTATAACTTATAAGACACATTCAAGATTTGAAGCTAAAATCATCATCAGTTTCTGTTTACCCCTAACCGCAAAATGTTTTGAATAGATAGTTAGTTGGTACAAGAAGATAGAATCTTGTATAGATATCGGTTACAAAAATGATTAAATCACTCTTAGGAGAATATTCTTGCTTGATCCTGAAAGTTTGACACATGGTTGTTGTTTTCATCGGAGATCTTGAATTTACTTGAGTAAGTTATCGTAAAGGAATGATTTTCGAATAGCAGCAATGCCTTTGGAATTGTCCAATCTTTGTTTAAGCATGCATGCAGGCATAGATAAGATACTTGTTTTTCGATTTATGGATCGTGTTTTCCTCATACACCTGCCAAATGCCGATTGATAATGAATCCGTAATAATAATTACTGGTAGGTTCGTCTCAGGATATATTGTCGTGAAGGGTTGGAAAGAGTAAGGTCTGAATCAGAAGGAGAAAAACATAATGCCTAATCTTGGGGTTGTATAAAAACCAATTTTTTAATGTGATCTGCAAATCTATAAAGTCATGCCTTCGTTCGATTTGTGTATGCCCAGAGCAACCGGCCTTAAATTTGTTAGGACTAGCCTAACGTAAGTTGATTTCCTTCTTGTGGTATTCTTTGTATGTTGTCCTGCGGATCTGTTTGTTCATGACCTGGTGAGGAAAGTGAATTTTTTACAGTTGTCACTTTCTAGTTTGTGGCACTTGAACAGCAATAGATATCAAGATGATATATTTTGAAGATTAAAAAAATAAACTTGTTCTAGATGCATATGAACTCCTATGTAAACGACCGTTCTAGATTAGGGCAGAACGCTACAATTTAATGATTCAGAGTCTTCTTTTTGGCTTTATGAACATTTAAGTTTTAACGCAATTTTGGTGGAATCTTACCGTCATTATTAGCCGGTTAACGTTTTACTGGAAGTTCTAAGTTACTAGGCTTAAATTTGGGTCTGGACTTGGACTTTGAGTCACTTAAAACATAATTGGATTGTGGTTAATACACATTTATATTCTTAAATCATTATTTTCTTATATTGTCTTTTCCATCATTCTTGCATTGTATTTTTGAATGGTTTGGATATAGTAGAGTGGATGTTATGTTATGTGGTTCATCTAAGTCCCAGCTTGTAGTTAAGCACTCTCCCCTTTTATTACTGTCTTCTTATATTTAATTTAGTTGCAATTTGCTTCTTCATAACTGATTTTGATATTGTCGTGCATTTTAATCTGAAGTCTTTTCAATGGTCTAATAAAATCTGCTAAAATTATAAACCTTCGCCAGATTTATAATCCGGTCATAATTATGTATCTATCAACTCAATCATTTACTCGTCATCTAGAGAAAATATTTAAATGGTGATGCTATTCATTCTCTGAGATGTACATTCTTCTTGGTGGTGCATATGAGAAAGCAGTAATTTAATTACAGTTGTCCAGACTTATTTCGACCACCTCTTAAAATTTATATTGCAACTTTCACTCTCTTTCCTTGTTTATGTGATATAGTTGGCTCTAAAACTAGTTAGATGCATATGTCTGTTATGGATTTTTTCTGCAAAGGCTTCTGATAATGTGTACTCAGTTACGCTAGTTCTTCACTAGGTTTTTACTGCTGAGTATTCCTTAATATGCAAAATTTCTGAGTACCAAAAGCCTTATATCTCCTTCATGGATGGCATAACAATGGGATTTGGCATTGGCCTTTCTGGGCATGGTCGTTACAGACTCATCACTGAGGTAATCAATTTTCTGTTCCTGTATTATTTTGCTATGACAGAGTAGTGGATAAAATCTTAATCTGAAATTTGTAATATTTTGTCTAGAAAACTGTTCTTGCCATGCCAGAGAATGGTATCGGCTTGTTTCCAGACGTTGGCTTTGCGTATATTGCTGCAAAAAGTCCTGGAGAAGGGGCAGTAGGTCAGTTTAATGCTATCTTAGTTTGTTGGCTTTAGATGTCATCTGAAGGCAATTAAAATCATGAATACGAAACCACCGTGACTTCGTACGTGATTCAGTGCCTTATAATCGTGAATGCAAAGATTTTCTTGAGCAACAAGGTTATATGGGGATTAGACCTTTAGGCTTTACAAATCCGTGAGCTAATTTTAAGTTTATAACCTAACTTAGTCACATGAGAATTCGAGTGATACTTCAAATGATCAGATATGATTTGAGTATTCTATTCCTTAGCTTTGAGTTTTGTTCAGTTTTTTATTCATGATCATTTTGCAGGGGCCTACCTTGGATTAACTGGAAATAGATTAGCCACATCATCTGATGCTCTATATGTTGGCTTGGGAACTCATTACGTGCCTTCGGCTAGTTTAGCTTCACTAAAGGGTGACCTCTTGGCAACCACCTTGTATGTCTTGTTTTGTTCAGATGAAACTTATTATGCTTAATATTATTTTTATTTCATAATGGGTTATGCTCTTGTGCACTCAAATTGGACACCATGTACCTCTTATGCTCTTCATTCATGGTTTGGTGCATCGAATAACCTTTTTCTGTTCACGTATAAGTCGTACTTTAAGTTGAAGCTTTATGGTACTTCAAATTGAATTCCTAACTGTCACTGGTGAAAAGCGTGCTGCTTTATTTGGTCGGTAACTCTAGGAGTTATTCCAGAGAAAATTTAGGGTTCGAGCGGAGCTTGTTTAGGAACATTATTCATCAATGGTGTTGCTTTAATTTCTTAGCTGTATATTGTAGTTCTGAGGACCCAGATCATGATATCAGAGTATTACTGGAAAGATACAATAGAAACCCCGAGTTTGAATCTCGGCTGAAGTTGCTTTTGCCTCGGATAATTTCTACTTTTGGAAGTAGCAAGCCTATCAAGGAGGTGATGGAAGAACTAGAAAGTCATCAACTAAGTGGCGATGCATTGGGTGAGTGCTAAAACAATATTGTCTATTTATCTTCGAAACTAGTTTTTTTTTTACAGATTCCTCTCAATTGCTGTGCAGTGGCAGAATGGGCAAAGGATGCCCTACAAGGACTTGTCAAGGGAGCCCCCTTTTCTCTTTACCTCACGGAAAAACATTTCTCAAGAGTTGCATCCGCTCAAGGCAAGAGTGACAATGAACTATCCAAGGCGAGTAAACTTGTTGATTTATTTTCTAAATTCCGTCCTTGGAAATCCAAAACCTTTTCACTTATTCTGGCTTTGACATTTGGCCTGTCAGTATTCCAGCATTAACTCTTATCTTGAACCATGTGTCTCAGCTGACCGGCGTGATGAAAGCTGAATACCGCATTGCTTTAAGGTCATCTCTTAGAAATGATTTTGCAGAAGGTGTTCGAGCTGTCTTAGTGGACAAAGATCAGGTCAGTCCTGCAGCTGCACTTGGTCATTACGGGAGAAATTTTCTAGTCAAGGACACTATGGACAGGTGTCTTACATCCCGAATTCTAATCCTGGCCATAGGATTTTAATCGGACGGGCAGGATTAAAACACTCATTTAACTTAAGTGATCTAATCCTGGTGGGGTGTAAGGTAAGTCATCCATCACATAGTTGATAGTATCCCCTGATTAGAAAATTTTCCCTGCCTACAGAAGGCAGTATTACTATATGCTATCCCAACTAGTTAGCAACTGCAGCAATGAATGGCGCTGTTCACTCCCTATGGTGTTACATGAACATTAACCCACATAGTTTTCATATGAATGTACACAAATTATCCCCATCTCTTCTGGCAATGACAATTATTCTTATTTGGTATTGTTACTTGCTGGCCAGAACCCGAAGTGGAGTCCATCGAGCTTCGCAGAGGTGAGCACCGCTGCAATAGAAGCCCTTTTCGAACCGTTGGGCCCTGAAGTGGGAGAGTTGAACGTATGAGTGCGTCTTTGCGTCCAGCTTCTGTGGGGTTTGTTCACGGGCTCCATCGTCGAAGTAAGTAACCCGTCATCTCGTTCAAATAAAATATGAGTTGAATCATCGAGGCAACTGCTTGAATGTTAAGTTAGAAATGATGCTGTGTATTCTAGAGTTGCTTCTATCTCGTTGCATTGATTCCTATTACCCTCAGCCTGCTGTCTTGCCAGTTTTGTGGTGGCAAGTTTTCCACTCTGTGGCTAGTATGAAAAAAACATACAATTTAGTTATAAAACACTAAAAAAATGATGCAAGTGAAAACCCTTTGGAGAGAGGTTGCATTCAATGCAAGTCCAAGTTGTTTTAGAGAAATTGCAACTATTTTTAAAATAACTAAGGTCCATTTACTTTCCAAAAATCTGCTTCAGGTGGATTTTGATTATGGTAGTTAGCCAAATCAATGTCAAATGCAGTAAACCATTTTTCGGTGTGGATTTTGATTACGGTTGTTATGATTTTGTGTGTTTATTTAGAGGTGGATGTGGGTTTATTAAACAGTTAAATGACGGTGAAAAGACCAAAATACCCTTGTTTTAGAATACAGTCAAAATCCACATGAACTCAAATTCAAGCGATGTAAACAGGATTCTGATTAACACGAAGACAACCAAATAAACACAAACACAAGTTCAACGTCCAAACATGCCATTCAAACACAAGTTCAACCACATGTTCACAACAACACAAGTTCCAAAACACA
>JAOYMZ010052353.1:0-13868 GCA_025802335.1 Pinguicula primuliflora | reverse complement strand
TGCGCGTCCACGACACAGCTTGAAACGGAAATTCGATAAGTCCTCATCTCTCGATATTTGCAATATATTCCAACAGTTAAATCGGGATTATTTGAGTAACCAATGTTGTCATGATTTCAAATCACATCAGCATAAAAAAAACAATGTTGACAGTATCCACCGAAGGATAGGGATCTTCCAGAAATAGTCTCAAGGAAAGTTAGCAGTGAGTACTGGTTGGCAATGAGAAACACCAAACGAAGTAGCACCTGGATACATGAGGTTGAGAAGTACAAAACAAGGCTAAGTTCGTGGGAAAACAGAACCTTATCAGCTGGAGTGGTTATTAACTCTGTGCTTACTATCTTACCTTGTTACTACTTCAGCTTCCTTCGAGCACCTAGAACCATTATCCACAAGCTAGAAAAACTTATTAGGGACTTCTTTTGAAAAAAACTGAGAATAGGACAGTACACTGTGAAAGATTACACACATGAAATCCTGAGGGGAGGGAGGCTTGGAAGTTATAAAATTGGAGTCTTTTGACAAATCTTTGATGGGAGAAAAGATGAGTTATGGCTTCAAATACTAAGATCCAAATATGGTGTCAAGGGCAGATTACAAATAGGGTCTTTATTATATATGAGAGTGGAGGTGGCAAAGGTAAGGAGAGGAAGAGGGAGAGGGAGAGGGAGGAACCATGAATCTCAATTGTGGGGAACTAAAAACACCCTAAATGAGACTTGGTTACAGTCAAACTTGGAAAGAGAAAATATGAAAAAGTCAATCACATAAAATTCTAGGAGGAAGCATGGTTGATAACATCACTCTCAAAACAAAATATTTTGGACGGTACCTTTTTTTTTTTGATAGGTATTTTGGACGGTACCTTAAATCTGAGACCAGAGAGAAACCTATCGAAAAAGTTTGGAAAATGGGTAGATGGTCCTGGGAGTGAAACCTAGAGTGGAAAAGATCTCGGAATGAATGGGAGATGGACGAGAATCTATACAATTTTTGTGGAATTGATACAAGGCCATGGCTAAAGATTTCATGTTCGTACACTCATAACCGTTATGGATGGTCCTCTCAGCCCCATGTCTGATCGGATTGTAACTAAATTTTGCCGAGGATGAGTGGTGGAAAGGCCCATAATTGTAAATAATACAACTTCAATTTTTGCTTAACATAATTTTTGCTTAACAAAAAAATGTAAGAAAAGTTTTCAAATTTCTACTTATTTACGTCATGATATCACTATCTTGACAGATTGTACTCGGCTATTTCCTATAAATGAAAATAACTACCATGAGAATGTGCAAGGCAATTAGATTTTCCCCCAAACAATGAGATTTCTTTTGCAAAAATGTTTTTTTTTCTATTTCAACATCTTAAAATGGAACTTTTTATGTAACAAATAAAAAGTTGGGTTGTTCTTTTATTGGATTCTGCACATCTTTCATTATATAATTCAAATCTGTTCCGTGTTATGCGTTTTATATTTTGGGAACTCAAGATCTCATCGACTGGCACCAAAGAATTAGATCGATTTAATATTTGCCATGCTGACCAAAAAGGTCATGCTTTCCCAACTATTGTTGCGGTGCTTTCAAGGTTATAACAGTCAAAATGCATTGCTTTCCAAGCCATTATAAAACATAATGGAATTTTCGTTTTCTTCATGACAAGCTGCTTGTTGTTAACAGGACTGCCATCTCCGATCACTGCCGTTAAATGGATACGGCAGAGATAAAGAACGAGATGGTTGGGAGCGAAGACGATAAAAGTGACACGAAGAAGGAAGTCGTCGGGACCGAAAGGGATGTACAGGTGGAGATTGTTGAGAACGAATGGGACATAACAGAGTTTGGTGAAATTAAAGATACAGTTCAGAGAGATACTGATGGCAAGAAGTTCGCCGTGCTTCTTTGCGCCGGAGATTCTGAATATGTGAAGAAGACTTACGGTGGTTACTTCCAAGTTTTCATGAAGATGCTGAAAGAAGACGGCGAAACATGGCAAGCATTCAAGGTTTCCTCCGGTGAATTTCCGGTTGAGGATGAGATCGGAGATTATGATGGTTTCGTCGTCACCGGTAGCTGCAGCGACGCGCACGGTAACGATGTATGGATCTGCGAACTCGTTGCCTTGATAAAAAAGCTGGACGTTATGAAAAAGAAGGTTTTAGGGATTTGCTTTGGTCACCAGGTCAGTGACAAATTGTTCTTTTAAAAAAAGTAGTATCTTTGCCTTCTTGAATCTCCTTCCTGTTTCCCTGATTTTTATTTCCTTTTCTCCAATTTTTATTGATAGTTAGGGACTGATGTTTAGGGATTTAGTCCATGCTTGTTTTTGTGATTTGACAAAAATTAGTAAAACAATCAACCTGTCTACCTGTAACGGCTCTTTCATGTCTGAGAGCCCGTATAGAGGAATAGTGATATGTCGCACCAAAAATTCACCATTAAAAACACACCAAATGCATCTTTGGCATAATTAGAAAACTTCGTTCTTTGAATGTCATTATGTTTATTTATTATGTGAGCTATATTTAAAAAACGCTTATGTACTCTGCCCTTTTTGCAATATCATATAGGCACGTAAAGAAAATTCCAATACTTACTTTCCTTGGAATAGAGTAGGCAACGTAGAAGACTACTAACATTTTGCATAGGATGAGGGCCAAAAATACTCTCCACAAATTTGTACTTCGATTTTGAAAATAAAAAGTAGTTCCCTAGTTCCCCTTGAATAAAAACTCTGATTATGTCTTTCCAATTCTTATGCGTTTTGCATACGAAATGTGATTTGTAGATCCTTGGTCGGGCTCTCGGTGGGAAGACCGGCCGGTCCATGGCAGGATGGGACATCGGAATAACACAAGTTCATTTACAACCGCTAGAGATCTTCAATCATCTCAAAGTTCCCCCTACTATATCCATCATAGAGTGCCACCAAGATGAGGTTTATTCTGCATTACAACCCTAAACATGTATTTTTCTTGCCTTTTGTGTGTGTGTTTCACTTCATGGAAGTGTGTTATTTGCTTCATGCAGGTCTATGAACTTCCACCAGATGTGGAGATCTTGGCCGGCTCTTGCCATACACGAATAGAGATGTTTCGATATGGCGACCACATGATGGGCATTCAGGGTCATCCAGAGTACACAAAGGATATACTCATCCACCTCGTGGATAGGCTTTCTAATGAAAAAGTGATTGAGGTGAAATTGCAGTGTGTATGCTGTTAATTATATTGAGTTGTGCATATTATGAAAACTTGATTCTACGTTTGCAGGAGTCTGATGCTGAAAAGATCAAGTCCAAGTTAGAAGACCGTGAGCCTGATGGGGAAACATGGTGGATGTTGTGTACAAACTTTCTCAAGGGAAGGAGCTGATTACGATGACACAGAAGTTATGCAAGGGATACATATAGTGTGTAATTAAATAGAAAGCTATTGACATGCTCATTTAAGATGTGGAGTTCAACAAACGAAATGGACGTATATGAGAATGTAAACTCGACCATATGCAGTAAGTTTCCTAGAAAAATATTACTTTGTAGTGGATTGCTTTATACTCGAAATCCTTGGGGGATGGAAGATGTCAGGATTCCGGTATCGAATTCATTTGAACGGGTGGGGTGGGGATAACAAACCCAGTGAATTTCTAGGGTGAACACAAGCTATAAACTTTAAGGGAGAACACAATCTTGGAGCTACAAGTTAATCTTCTTCATTCATAGCTAATGAGTCTTACAAAATGACAATGCTTAGATAGACAACAAAGGAATACAAAAACATCATAGACATAAATACTTTACCTTTAATGTTGGATGGTTCCCATGTTTTGAACCTTTTGTAGTTAATGTCTTAAGCTTTGTGTAGCTTGGGGCATGCTTCATGTAATAATCATCCTCATAATCTTCACTTCAAGAGTCCTGATATTACCTTCCCCTTTAAAACTACACATGACCTCAAGTGTAGTGTAAATCCGAATCGAAGTTGTACAAGAACAAATCCTGCAAAGAACAAGATAAAACCATGCAAGAATGATAGAACAAGCAAAATTTGGCAGCTCTGTTGGGCCTGTATAATGTGACCTTCCAAAAATAATTACGCCCAAATTATTCCAAATTCTTACAGCTCTGTGTAGGCCAATTGATTTGTGATGAGAAAGGGGCGATTTCACGTAGATTAACCTAGAGCCTCCATCTTTGTCAATCTTTGCTCACTTCTGGATATAATACCTGCAATCGATCGTTCACAACTAGACTGACGACCTCTACACCAATCACGTCTGGGCCGGCGACGGACATGTCGTTGCCAACCTGTTCCACAGGAGACACAGCTCTTCAAAAAATGGACAAATCGTTTGGTCCTTCAAGGGTTACACAGTGAGAGTTTTCTGATGGTCAGTGGACTTCCGCCACAACATTGAGCCGCACTCTTCTCTGGTATGGATCTCTCTTCCAAATTTATCGCTGCACTTATATGACTGGGGAGTATCTATGCCATTGCTGCTAGAATAGGAGAACCTATCATGATAGACCAGTCCACCATAACTCTGAATCAGCCTAGTGAAGCCCGTGTATGCATTGATCTAAATTTATTGGAGGACGACCCAAAGAGGGTGTGGCTAAAACGAGATGACACTAGATTTGAGCTAGAAATACGCTATGACTATATCCCACCTTACTACAAAGGTTGTATGAAGAAAGGTCACACACAAAAGGAATGCAGATTGAATGTTTCTGAACAGGGCACAAGAGACATGGGGAAGGAAAAGGAAGATGGGAACAAACAAAAAGCAAAAGAGACTACTCAGAAAACAAACAGAAACGAAGGCACTGATAATGTGGCCCCTGCAACTAAGTCATATTATGCTGAGAAGAATACCAATGAAGGGCAAGGAAAGGATTCCAGGAAAAACACGAATGCAACAAAACCCTCCTTTCCTCTGAACATAAAAATGCTGGAATGGCAGAAGAAGAGGAACAAAGGGAAGAACACAGTACATATAGACCAGTGCAAAAGACTCAAGATCACACTGATTATCCTTGTTCCAGCAATTTGCCAATGGTAGTAGGAATTACAGGGGAAAAAGAATGTGAAACAACAGGGCAGGAAGCAACAGAAACTCCCAAAGCTAAAACCTCAGCCATTACTCTAGACAATAACACGGAAGCTGCAGAACAGGAGGCAGCAGCAACCAGCAAAGCTAGGACTCCAGGTAAGTCCCCTGACCCAATTAATACTAAGCATGCTAATCTTGTTATGTGTGAGGGAACCCTAGAACATTTCACTCAGAATATGGAAGCTACATCTAACAATTCCTCTAACAACAACGATACTGCAAACCTCCAAAACACTCAAAACATAACAGGAGTAATTCCACCCAAAGCTCTTGATAAAACAGAAAACACAAAAACTGCCACACTTAATTTTAATGCTCCTAGCTATGTACCTATAACAAGAAATGAAACATCTCTCCAGCCTGATCAACACCAGCTAAACTCCATAGTTGTTGGAGCTCTAAATGCAACACTTTCAACAGCCAATATATCTACTGACACTAGCCTTCTTATCACACACCTAATGTCTACCAACCCACATCTCCTATCAAATCTAACAAAAAATATAGTGCACGTACTGTCACAACACTCAATGTCTGAAGTCTCCATAATAACTCCAGCTGAACCACTCACAGGTGGGTCTAAATCACTGTCAACTTCAAAACAGAAATCTACTAAGTCAACTGAAACAACCAACAACAAATCCAAGAAGAATTCGAAGGTACACCTTATTCAATCCCCAACCATACACAATGCCACACCTACATCTAAAACTATAACTATAACTCCTCAATACAATACCCCCCAGGAAAAAACATTATAGACAACCAATTAATAGAAGTCACAAGTAATGAACAAACTGAACTTTCTTATGAGTCTGACATAGATAATCACCACAACACCATAAATGACATTGAAGGGGATCACAATTACTACAAGCCTGGTTCTCATGAACTAAAAAACTTCATTCTAACAAAATATTTAGTAATTGACATATCCGCAGATCTCCATCCTAATCCAACCACATCTTCATCAACATGTTCAGAACAACATGAGGATAATCCAAAAGAAAACCAAAGGTTATGGCAAAGTGCAAACAAACCAGACAGTGATAACACTGAATTTGCCATACACCACTCAAAAAGATACAAAAAGTCACAAAAAAATGAATCTCTAAATCAAGAGAAGATTACCTTGAATCTAAACTCCCACCAAAAGCAACTCGCTATCACACTATATTATCCCACAATAGAAGTGATAAATGAGTCAAATACTTTTTTGGAACACTAGAGGAGTAGGGAAACCCGGCTACGGTGGGTCGTTTAAAGAAACTAATAAGGTTACATTAACTAGACATTGTGGCTATCTCCGAACCAAAAATTCGATATACTAGGCTCAATGATACCAAGCAAAAATTAAAACTGAATGGGGCCATCTCGAACTCAAAGAGTAACATCTGGATATTCTGGAACACAACTCTAGACTGCTAACTCGACTACAAATCTGATCAGCTCCTAATATTAGAAATCTTAAACAAAACTAATGGACATAAATATCATCTAGCCTGCGTCTATGCCAAATGCAAACGAAGAGGAAGAATTGAACTCTGGAATGAACTAAGAATACTAACCTCCATGATCACCACCCCTCTCATAATTGGAGGAGACTTCAATGTGGTGTTAAACGAAAGTGAAAAATCCGATGGGCGATCGGTAAACCTTGACCCCATTTCTGATTTTGCAGAGGCAATACGAGACTATAAATTATCAGGCCTGGGATACTCAGGGAGTAGGTTTACATGGTGTAATAACAGGACACATAATAAAACAATCTTTAAAAGACTAGATAGGGTGCTGATCTCTGAAAGTTGGGTCCTAAATGGTCTTGTGACCTCTGTGAAACACCTTCACAGAGCACTTTCAGACCATGCCCCACTTCTAGTCTCTATCTCAACCAATAATGTAAGAAGTCCCAACAGATTTCAATTTCAGAACTTCTGGACAAGCACCCTGACTTAATGAAAGTTATGGAAACTTCTTGGGAACAAACAATATATCAGACCAACCCTATAACATCCTTTGGCTTAAAGCTTAAAAGATTAAGGGAGACAATTAAGAAATGAAATAAAGGCACTTATGGAAACGTATTCCAAAACATAAAAATGCTGAAGATAACCTGTTAAGACTAGAATCAACTTATGAACAAACCAAAGATGAGTCAGATAGGTTACAATGGATACAAGCTTAGTCAGATCTCAAAACACATCTAGATGCTGAAGAAACCTTATGGAAACATAAATCTAGGATAAAATGGCTTAAACTAGAGATAGAAACATAACTTATTTCCATAAAGCAGTGAAATTAAAAAGATTCAAAGCATGTGCCTACACCCTCAAATATAATTTTGGAAATCCAATCAGCAAAGCTGATAACCCCAATACATTCCTAGAACACTTCAAGACACAATTAACTGTTGAGTTTAACTTTCATGAAAACACTCTTAATCAATAATATACCACACCTTCAATAATATACCACACCTTCAATAATATACCACACCTTGTATCTTCAGCCCAGAACGACACTCTGACCAATTGACCAGAAGAAGGTGAAATAAAAAACACAGTGTTTGGCATGGATGGAGAAAGCACATCGGGTCCTGATGGATTCCCTGGTTTCTACTTCACCTCATGCTGGCCATAATCAAAGAAGACATAATCCAAGTCATCCACTTCTTCTTCTCCGGAGGAGAACCAAACAAATCAATATGCAGCACAGTCATATGCCTCGTCCCTAAGGTTGATACACCTAAAAAATGCACCCAATTTAGACCAATCAGCCTCTGCACTTTCCTATGGAAAATCATTACTAAAATCCTTGCAACTTTCCATAATACTTCCCCATATAATCTCACCTCAGCAAAGTGGCTTCGTCAAAGGTCGTAACATCACTGATAACACTTTGCTGGCACAAAAAATGCTTGTTTCTTAAGTAAGAAATAAAGAGGACATAATCTAGACATTAAACTAGACATGGAAAAAGCTTTTGATCGCATCTCTTGGTTATTTATAATTCAAGTACTGCGTAGATTCTATTTCTCTGAAACTTTTATAGACATGGTATGACGTAGTATTTCTGCTCCTTCTTTCTCTATCTTACTCAATGGTCAGATTTTTGGATACTTTAAATCCACTAGAGACCTTAGAGAAGGGAATCCACTCTCCCCGAGTCTATTTATAATTGTTGCTGGAGTTCTCTTTAGGAGCTTAAATAATCTGATGCAGATGCATCCAGAATTAGCTTATAAAGTTCCACCGCAGTGCCATAGAATCTCTCATCTAGCATTTGCTGATGATATTCTAATCTTTACAAATGGAAACAAAAGATCTATGAGGAAATTGATGCATCTACTGCAGCAATATGAGAACATCTCCGGCCAAAGAGTAAACCTTCATAAAAGTTGCTTTTATATCAGTGGGAAATCCCCAGATCGAAATGTGCAAGTAATAAAATCTGCCTCTGGAACAAGGCCAGCTCCCAACAAGATACCTGGGAATTCTACTGTATGTAGGAAGGAAGAAGTTTGAAATATTCACAGAGCTGATCACTAAAATTCAAGACAGAATCAATTCTTGGTTTGCCTCTTACCTCTCACCTGCAGGAAGACTTCAGCTCATCAAGTCAGTGCTACAGAGTATCCCAGTTCACACCTCCTATCTTTACAACACAGTAAAACCATACTCAAGAGGATTGAAAAGATATTTGCTGATTTCTTCTGGGTATGGGAAGACAAAAAGCGGAAACTACACTGGATTTCCTGAAAAAATATGTGTTTACCAGTCAAAGAGGGAGGTCTGGTGTTAGAAGACTACATGATTCAGTTAATGCATTCACAACCAAACTGTGGTGGAACATGAGGACCAATACACCCCTTTTGGCGCAATTTATGAACAACAAGTATAAGACTATACAACATACACAGACCAATGCTACAGATTCACATATCTGGAGAAGAATCCACAACCTTGAGCCACTTATTAATTAACAGATCCATTGGCGAGTTCGAGATGGACATATCAATCTATGGATGGAACACTAGATCGATGGAGGGCTGCTCAGCACTAGAATCATTCCCTTGAACATTGTCATCCAAGTTAAGGACCTCTTCTTGAACAGGAACTGAGACTTGGCAGTAATACAGCGTGAATTCCAGCATGCTCCACAGATTATACAACAGATTTTAGATACAAGGATTCACCCTGGACCAGACATACCAATCTGGAAACCTTCTAATACAGGAACATTCTCCAGCTCATCTGCATGGGGCTTTATCCGATTAAGAGCTCCATCTGATGATATCTTTGAATTCGTCTAGGATCCCTTACTCACTCCAAGTATAAGCCTCTCCATGTGGAAAGTTCTTAAGAATGTCACACTAGTGGATATGAACCTCAGAACTAAAGGGATTCAACTCCCATCCTAATGTCATTGCTGCCAAAGCAACCCACAAGAAGAAACCTAGACACACATACTCAAAGACGGTGAAATAGCTTCAAAAATATGGGAACACTTTGACAAATTAATCAGGCCACATATCACAGCTCCGTGCTTCAGTAACCTTAAAGACAGAATCACCTACTGGGCATCTTCCCCATGCGGCAAAGCAGTCAACACCATCTCCAAAATCCTTCCCTCAACTATATTTTGGATCCTATGGAAGGGAAGATACGAAGTAAGATTTGATGGGAAACACAGGGCTACTATAGAAATCATCAATATGATTACCACTAATCTTTCTTCTGCAGTTATGTCTTCTAACTTCCACATTCAGGATCTCCAGACATCAACACCATGAAAAAACTCGGCCTAGACGTTTCCATCATGACTAGAGCTCGCAAATCAAAAAGAAGATGGAATCTACCCGAGCTAGGATCACTCAAACTCAATATAGGATTATTCACATCAAACAAACAAACCAGCAAGGAGGATCAGGTGTTATTCGAAATGAGACAGGACACGTTCTAGCAACCTCGACCTGGAAGCTACAAGCAATTAATCGATTGGAGGTGAATGCTGAAGTATACGATAAAGCGCTTAATGTTTACACTCCTATGTTCACTCAACAGGTCCTAGTGGAAACGAGCTGCCACAGCTTCACATGCCACATATACAAACCACTCACCAGCAACAAGAGAATTAGAGACCAAATGGAAGACCTACGAAAGATATTCCTGGACAACTCCAACCTCAAACTCAGACGATGTCGATAGAGTGAAAACAGACTAGCCAAGTCCCGTGCAAGATGGGGCACCTATCATGGGAACTTCACATTTAGTCAGACAACACTACTAGCCTCCATACAAGCAATTGCCATCCAAATTGCAACAACAACTCACCACCCACCCTGATCCACCAAGCCCCACACACTGGTCACTCATGGAGCTAGACATAACACCAATAAGGATTTCAATTCTGCAAGAAGACACATAGCAAAATAGGTACTCATTTCATTACATACTAGTGATTCTTCTTGCAGGTACTCAACAAACAACCCCTACATCAAATGTATCTCAGCAATGATTACAAACTCTAGAACTATTATTCCTGATCATTTGGTTTGTAATAGCTAGTCTTAAACTTGTTTTTAATTCTATCATAAACGCTAGGATAGCGATGTATGAACATTGTAGCTCGATAGTAGCCATTTTTACATTAGCGCATAATCCCGTCCAAAATCAACGAACGAGTTTTAACTAAAAAAAATCCAAATTCTTGTGGCCCTAACCCTGAGAAGAGTCCAACAATTAAATAAGTGACTTTTTTGGTAAGTTGTATATTGTATTATATTTTGGTCAAAATACCAAGCACCATTTACATATTTACAAGATTTGGATTTCAGTCCCTCGTTCAGCCCATTCTCAATCTCAATTGCTGACTGTCATTTTAGACAATGTTTTGGCTCCAGCTTCTGCTATTGATTGAATTCAATTTTTTGCCTTAAGCAGCCATCAAAATTGTAGCTTCATTTCTTTGATTTCGTCCTCTCTCTCAATTTGAGTATATTTGAATAGCTTTTGGTTCCTCCATTTATATATAAGCCAGATTGCATATTGGCAGATTGCATTTAGGATGTCTGGTCGAAGAGGAGAAGTAGAAGCTGAGGTGAATTAGGCTAAATGATCTTAAATTGTTGCTGTATTTGGTGTTGATATTCCTAACCAGTTTGCTACTTGTTCCCATAAATCACCTACTTTAGGGCAATTGAACAAAAGGTGTTCCATAGATTCTTCAGTCGTTTCACATCTTGGACAGGTTAGAGTGCTGATCTGGATTCCTCGCCATACTAGGTTATCTCTTATTGGAATGTGCAATTATATGGCTTTCCATGTGAAACTAGTGATTTTTGTAGGTAGCAGCTTATTCCATGCTTTCCTTGCTTGTGCACAAGCTGTGTTTTCAGCCCATTTCTCGTGCATCAGTACCTTTTTTCCTGATTTACTGTGTGTATCTTTTCCCACTTATCTAGATCCATAGTTGGAGGTAATTCTTCCAAAAGTAGGTGTTAGTTCCATCTCCAACTTGCCTGCAAAACTATTTTTGAAACCATAATCACTTGCCTTTTCAAATCTTTCCACCAATGTGACTGATGAGCAGATCTTTTTAGGGTATTGGACCATACTTTAATCGAATTACATCCATCCAGACCTGTCCTTCTCCTGTTAGCAGCTTAGATACCCATTTAGATAGGAGAGCCTAATTGAATTTATCTACATTTCTGATGTTTAAACCTCCATGTTGCTTGGGATAACAAAGCTTTTCCCAAGAAACCCGCACAATCTTCTTATGGACATTTGTTTTCTCCATACAAAAACTGTCTAATCATTTCATTTGTTTTCTTGATAATTCCTCTTGGTGCTCTGAAAAAGGACAAATAATATGATGGGATAGTAGTAAGGATGGGTTGTATCAGAGTTACCAGTCCTTCAATCTTCCATGTATTAAGTCCAATATAAGTTCCCAGGAACTCAGCCATCTAGGATTCATCTCTACCTCAATGCCAAGATATATGGATGGGATAGTATCCCTCTAGCAATTAAGGATATTTGCTTGTTGCTGGGGTTCTTTCTCTCCTACATTAAGTGTATAAAGTCTAGTTTTCCTGAAGTTAATTGTTAAGCCTGAAGTAACTTCAATGATCTGTAGCAGTCTTTGATATGCTTTCACATCAACTACTATTCTGTTTACAAATAGAAGGGTATCGTCTACAAATTATCAGTACATGACCACCATGTTTTTTGCACCTATTTTGTACCATTCTAGGATCCTCATATTAGCAGCTCTGCTTATGAGAACACTTAGACCTTCTAATGTGATGGAAAACAACAAAGGGGAAAATGAGTCCCCTTGCTCGAGCCCTTTTTGTATTATGAACATTCCATAGGCACTGCTATTTACCTGGATGGAGATTGGGGCTACTCGCACACACTCCTTCATCAAGAGAATCTATTTTGAGACAAATCCCATGGCTGCTAGTATATCCCACAGATAAGACCAATTAACGTTATCAAAAGTTTTAGCAAAAGCAACTTTAACTAATGAGCATCGTTTTCGACAAGTCTTAGATTCGTGAATAACTTCATTTGACAGCAGAACACTGTCCAGAATGTACCTGTTGGCAATAAACCCGTTTGTTCATTAGATATCAGTCTGGGCAAGATTTTAGAGAGCCTCCTTGAAAGTATTTTGGAAAATATTTTGTATACAGATCCCACCATAGTAATGGGTCTTAAAACAAATATAGAGCGTGACCATTTTTATGCCAATGCAATTAAAGTAGTGTTTAGCTCCAAAAATCCTATGACAACATCCTTCATTATCTCCCAGAACTTCTTTATTCTGAAATTGAAGTCATCCAATCCTGAGCTATTGCCACAACCACAGGCTTGAACTGTGCTCATATTTCCTCTTCAGCAGAAGGCCCTGTAAGCAATATGTTTTCATCCATATATACTTTTTTGTCCAACTCCCAATCAATGTGTGGTTTAAAGTTGTTTGTCTCCTGAAGTGTGCCTTGAACTGATCTTTTACGAAACTTTTGACAAGCTGGATATCAGACTTCCACTCACCATTTATCATCATCCCCTGAACATTATTTTTGGCCCAGTTTTGCTTTAGTGTTGAGTCTAAGTATTTTGTGTTTGCCGCGCCTTGTTGCAGCCATTTGGCTATGGATTTTTGTTATATCAGTGTGTCTTGCATTTAGTAATTTGATCAATTCATTTTTGGTTGTTCTCCTTTATATATTCTCACTTTTAGTGAGAGTTGCAGCTTCCAACTTGAGGTTGAGCACCTTCAGTTTTTTTCCTCTTCATCCCTAATTTAATTTTGTAAGTTTTCAAAGACCTCAGAATTTCTTTTTTTGAGCTCAGCTTTAAGAATCCTTATCTTTATAAAGTCACATAGCCTGGCGTTCCTTCAACTAATATATTTTTCCATGCGTTCCTCACAAAACCTTCATAACCAGGGTGCATTAGCCATGCATCTTTGCATTTGGAGGGCTTCGGGCTCCATTTGCTATCATCAATGATCAACAAAAGAGGGACATGATCAAAATATTTCCTGTCTAGCGGGATTTGAGAGAGGTTTAGCCACTGGTGCACCCAGGGACCCTACAGTGGGTAACTATCCATTCTGCTCACTAATCTTCGTCCAGGATGATACCAAGTGTATCGCCTGACTGATAAGCACCTAATTAGGGCTTATTTCATGCTACATTTTAGTCCATTTCATTCCCTAAACACCAAGATTTAAGCT
>JAOYMZ010052343.1:0-13870 GCA_025802335.1 Pinguicula primuliflora | reverse complement strand
TGTGAAAAATAAATACTAAAGCTCCAGTCTACTAGCAAAGGATATAGAGGGATAGAATGGATGAGATAATTTATCCTACATTTACTATGCAGGATTACATAGGATATAGTGACATTTTACAATCCGGTGTTTAGTTGACAGGATAATTTATTTTAAAGATTTTGAAATTTATATGAATTTACAAAGTTGCCCTATATATTTAATTAAAATATTTAATTTAAAATATAATAAAATTTTCGATAGTTCCATTATTTTTTTATCAAACTCGCAGAAAAGAATATTCATATTTCTATCAAATTTTTGACGTCCGAATCTAATATATAGCGGGTATCGGATATTTTTTAGGTTCGAATGAAATTACAAAAAAGTTAAAAATATTTATTTTTTAAAAGTTCTTATAAAAAAATATTTTATATTTTTGAAAAAATAAAAAATATTTTCAAATTAATTATTTTTCGGATAATTTTTTGGCACTTAAATTTAAAATTTATTTTATTTTATAATTTTTTATAATTTTAAAAAGAAATGATAAATTAGTTATTTAAACAAAAAAACTAATTATCCTCCAAATCCAATATGTTTAAAAATCAAACATTAACACCAATATCCATCGTTTTTCTTGGTCAACCCAGTTGACCGGAGAAAATCATTCCTAACCTACCCCTGTTTCTGAACGCATGATATAGTGTGATAATTTAAGGT
The DNA here is from genome assembly GCA_025802335.1 of Pinguicula primuliflora. Classification (NCBI taxonomy): domain Eukaryota; kingdom Viridiplantae; phylum Streptophyta; class Magnoliopsida; order Lamiales; family Lentibulariaceae; genus Pinguicula; species Pinguicula primuliflora. The sequence goes on along the minus strand of JAOYMZ010052343.1, from coordinate 13,168 downwards.
TTACATAATGATTAATTTTACGCTGGCTTTGCCACAAAAAATATAAAACCTTAAATTCTATAAACTCTAAAATCTAAATTTAAATAATTCTAAACTCTAATAAAAATTATAATTAATATTACGGCAGCTTTAATTTCGTTGTAGAGTGTGATCAAATAAATAACTCGTAAGCGTACAAAGTACACCCTCGAGGTCGAATCTCTCAAGGACTCGGTGTAGGTTGACTTATACTACTATCCTGCTAATCACTGATTTAGAAGAAAGCGATTAAGAAAGTAATTAAAAATGGGGTTTAGTTTGGATTTCTAACAGGTAAAAACAACAACTAAAGAAGCTAAATAAAAGGCGACGAAAAGGATGAGAAGTTCTAGAGAAGGATTGATGGTAAAAGGAGTACAGGGTTGTAGTTTCATTCAGATGCACATAATTAATATCGGATATCCTAACATGCAATGGTTATTAGTTCACCTCAAAGGCCATAGGGTTCCCCACTTCTAGGTGATTATCTTCTAACTTACGACTTATCAATTAACGCTAGTTCTCATGATAAATAGTGATTGAGATCCACGTATTGAACCTTTCTAGCTAGACCCAAACCAATGGTGCCTAAATTAGAATATTATTTGCTTGAGCTATCCAAAGGGTGACTCGGTGGTCCTACTCCTCTAGTCTCTAGGGCTCGGTGGTCATCATTTCTCGAATTTCCTAGGGTTTGTGTCTCTGTGGTCCTACTCACCCTAAACAATTGAAGACATTGATAAAAACACAAACAATAAATAAATCCTATTGCTTCATGTAAATGAATACCCAAATCAATTAATGTGCATAAGAACTACTCTACAATCTTATACAAAAAAATTAGCTACTCATGCTCATGAATAAAGATAAATTCAATTCTGATATAATTAAAGACATAATGAATTAAATTTGTGCAAGAATTCAAGAAACTTGAGTAGAAAATTCAATATTCAAATCACAAAAATCGGGGGTTCACAGGACCAATCTCTTGTTTCCCAACACCCAAAGAACGAAAGAAAGAAGTGCAAAAGAAAATCAAAATTCTCCCTTATCTCCTTAATCCCTCTTGTTCGACGAGATTTTGAGTCCAGTGCCTCCCCCTTTCTCCTCCCCTCTTTTTCCTTCGTGGGGTTCTTTCTTCCTGCCGTTGTGCGGCTGTTCCCCCTCTTTCTCCAATTTGGTCGTCTGTCTGTGGTCATCCCCGATTTTTCTTCTTTTCTCCTTTTTTATTTTCTTCCCCCACGTGAATTTTGTTGAGGGCCTTTTTTCTTTCTCCACATAATGTGTCACGGCCTCTCTCCCAGGATCTTCTTCATCTTTTTTTTATAGCTAATGGACTTCTTAAATCCTTTTTTTCTGACTAACAAGCTTCCGAACATTTTACGAGCTACAATTCGGGGACCAACTTCTGGACCCAGGAGTTTGAGGTATTTTCATCAATTCCACGTCATTTTATTCCGATTTCAGTCGGAATCCCTTTTGTTTGGTCCGTAACACATACAACTCAAAAAGATAGCATTAGTGAATAAAAATGGTAGAGAAATACTTTAATTCTAACAATAAATAGATAAGAATAGTACGAATAAGTTGGTCTAGAAACAACTTATCACTACACACACATCTAGTTTAGTCCGAGAAGTCTTGTGTACATGTACATACACAGAGTATCCAAATACACGAGGGAAGATAGTAAGATAAGAGGGCACACGAGTGTGAGTTGAGAGGATCTGTAATGGAGTCTTCAGCTGTAGAGTTCTTGTGGAGAGACGATTAACCAAATATGTAGCCGTGGCTGCAGCCTCGGGCCAGAACACACTAGGGACCCGGGAATCAAGCATAAGGGCCCTAGTGATTTCCAATAAAATCTAATTTTTCCGTTCTGCGACTCCATTCTGCTCAGGTGTATAGGGACACGTAGTTTGATGAAGCAACCCCTTATCCGCAAAAAATTGGGTCATAGCTGAGTTAATAAATTCCCCACCATTGTCAGTGCGAAAATTTTTCATAATATCTTCAAACTGAGTTTGAACCATCTTAAAAAACTGAGTGAATTTTTCAAAAACATCAGATTTATGCTTCAAGAAATAGACCCAACACATTCTTGTGCAATCATCAATAAACAGCACAAAATATCGTAATCCACTCCCACCAATAACCGGGACAAGTCTCAAACATCAGAATGTATGAGTTCAAACGGAACTTCAGAATGAGACATACTTTTCGAAAATGAATCACGATGTATTTTTGCACGAGCAAACGAATCACATGAAATAGGATAACAAGACAATCTAGGAAATAAAGTCTTAAGATAGCCGTCGGAAGGGTGACCTAAACGATGATGCCACAACCACCCACTACGATCAGTTCCTTTAGCAAACCGTCCAGAGATAATCACTTCATCCACATAATAAAGCCTCGCCCTTTCGGTGTCACGCCCAATGCTCTCCTTCGTTCGAATATCATGTAATACACAAAAAGATGGATACATAAGTACAATGCAATTTAATTCCTTGGTCACATGACTTATAGATAATAGTTTGTGAGATAGAGCAAGAACAAGGAGACAGTTTGAGAGTCTGAGGGAGGGATTGATCTCAATAGAATCCGCCCCCTTGACAGGTAATGATTCTCCATTTGCTGTCTGAATAATTTTCTTCCTGGGAACCTGAGACTTAATAATATTCGAGGCATCATAGGTCACCGTATCGGTTGCTCCACAATAAAAAATCAAATCACATGATTTCACAGAACCTGAACTGAGTAATGCATAATTAATATCATCATCAAACTCTTCGAAACACCTGTTGGCAAAGTATTTCGGCCCAAAATCCTGTACTAGATTTTTCTCCCATGGCCTGCTCACTTCCTGCCAGGAACACGACCTACTTCTCATCTTTATTCTGGTCTAATGCGGCCCATTAGTCTACTGCATAAAACTCGGCCCATTTACATTATTAATACGAAAACTCAAGGGGCAGAGGTGTAAGTTTACACCCCTGCCTGTGTTGCCTGCTCGTTGTGATATTCTAGAGTCTTCTCTATCTCGTGACTTCTCGTCTCCCTCAGATTTGTTCCTCTCCTTGCGACCAGATTGCCACTGTACGTTTTCACAGTTGACAGTGATTTCTTGCCTTCCCACTGTCGTAGCCGCATAGCCTTCTTCTTCAAATTCGTCATCAAAACTCTCACCGAAGGCAACGGTCCCCCTCCGATTCCAGTTACTCGGTGGGCATTGCCCTCTTCCCCATTGTGAGTTTCCTCTGCCGCATTGGTAGCAATCTTGTCATATGTGTCCCTGTATCCCACAATTGTCACAAAAACGTGTGTCCCGAGGCCTGTATAATGAATTGGAGCCTCCGCATTCCAGCTCTGACAGTCGGTCATACGATGGCGGTGGAGGTGGATGGTGCGAGGAGGTGGCCGGTGGTCGTCGCATGAACTGTGTGGTTTCTGACTCGTACTTTCTTGGCCCGTTTCCATTTTCACTTTGGGCTGACCCACCTGCTCCATAGTGGGCTTTCTCGGTCTCCTGGGCTGGCCCAATGTCTGATGGTGGGTCGGGTGACCCGACTTCGTGACCCGTACCTATACTTGATCCGGTTTGGATGGTGAGGCCCGACCCAAGGCCCAACCCGGTAGGGTTTTGAGAATCCAACCCATGCTTCTGACTTTCCGGCCCAAGTATGTTCAGCCGTGCCGCCTCTCGCCGGACAGTAGCATATACTTCATCCATATCTGGTAATTCCCTTTCCTTTAGGATGTCCCGAACAATTGCATCGAATTTATCATCTAATCCTGCCAAGAACTTGAATAACATGTATTCATCCTGCAACTTATTGAACAAGGTAATGTATTCTGGGTCCTTCATTGGATTCGGACGACGGCAGTCCACTTCCATCCATAGATTTTTGCTCTGACTGAAATATGTCTCAATACTTATAGTACCCGTGACTAACCTGTCTGCTTGTGTTGTCAGATCGAAGATTTGCAGATTGTCTTCTCCAGATTGGAAGGTTTTAGACAGTGCCTTCCATAAGTCCTGGCTTGTCGAGAAGTTCATGTATTGACGGGCAATGTGGCCCTCAATATTTTTCGTGATTCAATCAAATACTTGGAGATCACGTTCCCACCATTTCCGATAGCCTGGTTCACCCTCCTTTAGAGGGGTTGGATCGCCGATGATGTGCTGGATTCGGCCCCATCCTCCAAGGGTAATCTCCATTCTTCTACTCCATATTGGGTAATTCTGATTATCCAGGGGCTCAGTGAGTGTGATGTCCCCCGGATTTCCATTCCCTATGGACTCCTCCTTTCTTATTATTGCACTACTGTGTTGTTCTCCCAGAACCTTTGTAATCTGTTCGCCCAGAACTTTGGCAGCCTCCACGAGCGCACCCTGTTCTACCATATCTCTGAATCTGTCTTATGACTATTATATGACGATAACGGGATTCGTCCCCTGCCCTGATACCATGGAGACGCGTGATTCTACTTATGAATTAAGAAAACGACACAAGTGTTTACGTGGTTCAGCATAGCCTATGTCCACGGGATGAAACGTTCCTCCTTCTTGTCGTATTCTTTTTCTCCTTTTTTTTACATCATAGAATGCATGTTTATATAGGAGTCCACTACCCACACCCATAATTAGGGTAAATCCTTGGATTAATGGAAAGATAATCCCAGGAATATTGAAGGAAAGATTTGGTCAAATCTTTCCCTCCTTATCTCTTTCTAACACTCACATACCCATTACACGCCCACTCTCATTCGCTCAAGAAGGAATAACAACATTGCTAACAACTATTTCCTAAAACAAAATTAGCTTAACAAGATTCACGAGTCCTGAACTATTCTCAGTTAGGTTATTAAGAAGTTTCCTTATAATGTTTACCAAGCCAAATTAGCTTCCCCTTATATGTGCTCACATGCACACGTTGTGAATACGTTGATTTTAAGTCTAGGTTGGCTCCACAACCTAGACTGAGCGTGAGTAGGGATGGCAATGGAGCGGGTCAGAGTTGCTCCAGACCCACCCCGCACACCCAGATGGCAGACCCGGACCCACCCTGCCCCGCCCCATGGAGGTCGGGTCATTGGTCAAGTCTGGTTAAACCCGCCCCATACCTTGAAAATAATATTTATTTTTATTAAAATTAGGAAAAAATTTAAAAAATAATGTTTAAGTATAAAAAAATTCTAAATAAAAGTAAAAAAAATATTTATGTATTAATTAGGGGCGGGGCGGGTCACCCACCCCTGCCCCGACCAGCCCCGGAAGCCGGGGTGGGTCCAAATTGCCATCCCTAAGCATTGTTGGAGTAGATTATTCCTGCCAAATTCACTACAAAGACGTGGTTAGAAAAAGTCTTGGCCAGTACCAATGAGGTCGTGAATAAAGGAGTATGGTATCAGTTGTTTAGTCAAGTTCAGTTGCTATTTTTCAGTTTAGTGTCAGTCATGGCCTGTTAGAGGCCTTATGCTATTTCTCTGTTTTTCATCGTGTGTATGACTATTTAAGCCAGAGTCTTTCCATTCAATAAATTATTCAGTTGCTTTGCATAAGCAGAATCACATCCATTTTCACAGTAACATTTATCATACAAGAGTTTGATCTATATCGATCCTGACAATTGGTATTGGAGCTCGGTATCTTCAATGAGCCTGGTTCCCCGTCAAAACTTATCAAGAGATTGTCGAAGCTCCAAGATTAATGATAACAGTTTTATTCAAGCCTCCATCCCACGGCTAGATGGTCATTACAACCATTGGTGCATGGTCATGGAGAATTTTTTGAGAACTAAGGAGTACTGGTCACTAATTGAACATGGAGTCCAAGCAGCAAAAGCTGGAGTGACCTTAACTGATGCGCAACAGAAGGTGATAGATGATGCAAAGCTGAAAGACTTGAAGGCAAAAATTACTTGTTCCAAGCAGTTGATAGAACAATGCTTGAAACAATCCTGATGAAGGACGTTGCCAAAGACATATGGGATTCCTTGAAACTAAAATTTCAAGGAACAACAAGAGTACAACAAGCACAGCTACAAGCTCTTTGTAAAGAGTTTGAAGCATTGACCATGAAGACAGGAGAAACTGTCACCAAGTATTTTGTAAGAACCATCAATATTGCCAACAGAATGAGGCTGAATGGTGAGAAGCTCACAGATGTTGCCGTAATTGAAAAGATCTTGAGATCTATGACTTCCAAGTTCGACTATGTAGTCTGTTCTATCAAAGAATCGATTGACCTTGATAAATATTCCATTGATATGCTACAAGTACACGAGCAGCAGATGAATAGTCACAGCACTGAGGAGCAAGTATTGGCAGTGACTCATGAAAATTCATGGAGAGGAAGAGGACATGACTTCACCTCTTATGGTGGAAGAAGGGGCAGAGGCAGAGGACGGTTCAATGGTGATAAGTCACATATTCAGTGTTTCTTATGTCACAAATTTGGGCATTATAGAAGTGATTGCCCACAAAGAGAATAACAGACTCACTATATGGAGTCTGGGGGTGAAGAAATGTTGTTGATAGCGTATGAGGAGGGTCAAAACTCAGCTATTACAGAAACTTGGTTTTTGGACTCCGGATGCAGCAATCATATGTGTGGAAGTAAGAATTTCTTCATCAATATTGATCACACGTTTTAATCATGGATCATATTTGGTAATAATAGAAGGATGCAAGTCACCGAGAAAGGTGACATTCAACTGATTTCTAATGGAGGTACATTCACAGTCACGGATGTTTTTCTTGTACCTGGACTTCAAAACAACCTTCTTGAGTGTAGGACAACTACGTGAAAAGGGACTTGCAATAATGATCATGAATGGGAAGCTGAAGATTGTTCATCTGGTAAAAGGATCAATTCTGGAGACACGTATTAACTCTAACAGGATGTTCACCATATCAGCTCAATATCTAGCACCAGAAGATAACTCCAATACCTGCTTTGCATCTGTAATAGATGAAAATCGACTCTGGCACCTCAGGTATGAACACTTGAGCTATAAGGGATTACGGGCATTACAGCAATATAGTATGGTATCTGGCCAGAAACAGTAAATTGGGCCATTCATGTGCTCAATAGGAGCCCAACACTTGCTGTAAAACATATGACACCAGACGAAGTTTGGAGCGGGATCAAACCATCAGTGTCTCATTTTAAAGTATTTGGTTGCCTGTCTTATGTGCATATACCAGTAGCTAAGTGATCCAAACTGGACGACAGGAGTATGAAATGCATAATGCTTGGAATTTGCGAAGAGTCAAAGGCCTATCCCCTTTATGATCCTGTGTCTCAGAAAGTTGTGATAAGTCGAGATGTGCATAGTAAAGAATCTGAAGGATGGAAATGGTCTCCAGTAATAGCAGCTTCAACTTCATCCACAATACCTGATATTGAAGAAAATGAGTCAGCAGAAGCACCTGATACAGCTGACAAAATTGTTGATTCATCTATTTTTCAAGCTGAACCAGATTCTGACAAACTTATAGAATCAGAATCTGCTCAAAATACAAGCTCACCCGCCGAGCAGAAACGAAAATGCAAGGCACCTGGATGGATGAAGGATTACACCAGTGGAGGACTCTCCAAATCTGATACTGAGGAGCATCAAGCATTCTTTTCTGAAGGTGATCCACTGACTTTTGAAGAATCAATACAGAATGCAGTATGGAAATGTTCCATGGATGCTGAGATAGAAACTATTCACAAGAATCCAACAAGGGAATTAGCCGATTTGCCTAAAGGCGCAAAAGTTGTTGGTGTGAAATAGATCTTTAAGACCAAACTGAAGGAAAATGGGGAAATAGACAAGCACAAAGTCAGACTTGTCGCAAAGGGATATTCATAAAAATATGGCATTGATTACACTGAGGTTTTTGCACTTGTTGCATGCATGGAAACCATAAGAATTGTTCTCTCACTGGCAGCTTTGAACGGATGGACAGTTTACCACCTGGATGTGAAATCAGCATTTCTCCATGGGGAGCTCACTGAAGATGTTTTTGCGGCTCAACCACCAGGTTATGAACAGAACCATCAATTGCATAAAGTCTGCAAGTTGTAAAAAGCTCTATATGGCTTGAAACAAACTCCAAGAGCTTGGTATAGTCGGATAGAATCTTACTTCACGAAGGAAGGATTCTCGAGGTGCTCTCATGAACATACTCTATTTATCAAAACTGCAGCAACAGGTATGTTCTTGCTGGTATGTCTCTATGTTGATGATCTCATCTTCACAGGAAATAGTGAAGATATGTTCTCTACCTTCAAGCAGTCTATGATGAATGAATTTGAGATGTCTGATCTCAAAAAAATGAAATATTTTATTGGTTTGAAAGTGCTGCAAAATATGGATGATATTTTTGTTGGTCAAAGCAAGTATATACATGATGTTTTGATGAGATTTCAAATGGATAATTGCAACTCAGTCAAGAATCTTATAGCTCCAGGCTGTAAACTCACCAATGCTGGTGAAGGTGAACAAGTAGACAACACATATTTCAAGCAGATCATAGGGAGTCTTATGTACCTGACAGCTACCAGGCCAGATATAGTATTTGCTGTTAGCTTGATCAGTCGATTCATGGAAAAACCCACGGAGATGCACTTAGAAGCAGCAAAGAGAGTGCTAAGATACCTCAAAGAAACTGCTGACTATGGTCTTCTCTATAAGAGAACTAGAAATCGAGACCTGATAGGGTACTTTGACAGTGACTACACGGGTGAACTTAGATGATCGAAAGAGTACATCCGGCTATGTGTTTGTCCTAGGATCTGCAGCTGTTTCCTGGTCCTCAAAGAAACAACCCGTGGTATCCTTATCAACAACGGAGGCAGAGTTCATTTCTGCAACAATGTGTGCATGTCAAGACATATGGATGAGGTAGAATTTGAAAGAACTGAGACATGAACAACTACATTCCACAACTATTTTATGTGACAACAGTTTAGCAATCAAATTGTCCAAGAATGCAGTACTTCATAGGAGGAGTAAGCACATAGACGTGAGATTTCATTTTCTCAGAGATACGATTGAAATGGCTTATTGTCAGTCTCAAGAACAGATTGTTGATGTTCTAACCAAGCCCCTAAAGATGGATGCTTCCATGAAGATAAGAGAAACTCTTGGCATCTGCAAAATTCCTAACTAAATTGGAAAACAGTTTTTGAGTTCAACTATTTTCAGTTTAAGGGAGGGATTGTTGGAGCAGATTATTCCTGCCGAATTCACTACAAAGATGTGTTAGAAAAAGTCTTGGCCAATACCAATGTGGCCGTGAATAAAGGAGTCTAGTATCAGTTGTTTACTCAAGTTCAATTGCTATTTTTCAGTTTAGTGTCAGTCATGGTCAGTTAGAGGCCTTATGTTGTTTCTCTGTTTTTCATCGTGTGTATAGCTATTTAAGCCAGAGTCTTTCTCATTCAGTAAACTATTCAGTTGCTTTGCATAAGCAGAATCACATTCATTTTCACAGAAACATTTATCATACCAGAGTTTGATCTACTATCGATCCTGACAAGCGTGAGCGTGTGAGAGTTGCCGCAATTTACACAAGTTATTTTTAGTTCTGTCAACCATATCGTTGTCCAGAAGAAACTCCGTCGAAGATTATTTATCACAAGTGATAAAGTACTGACATTTAGGAAAATTATGATAACACGCTATAAGATTTATAGAATTTTTGCGTGAATCTGAAACGTAATGATTAAAAAACGTCAATACCACCACCACGTAAGAGTCAAATGGGCCGAGCAGAATAGAAATTGAGGCCCACAACTGGAACTAGCCCAAAACTCAACATATAATTCCAGGCCCACTAAACACATCAAGCCCAAAAATCTAACTCACACACCTACCCAACGTTGTTAAGAACCGAAAGAATTTGAGAACCATGGTTGACACAACGACAATTCGAGTACGGAATTTCAACTTTCAAGTCATAAAATGACCCGGTTGACAATTCGCAAGTCATATGTAAGCCTATAGAAGGTTTTAAGACTTATAAAATTAACATCATTCTGTCGTCGAATTCGGGACGTGCCCGGGTGCAAAAATAAGGAAAATCAAACGTTAGTAGCATAATATATAAGTGCCAAGGGGTCATATGCCCAAAATCACTAATATTAGTAATTCTTCAATTATACAGCGTATGTATTTTTTACTTGCACTTAGCTGAATTATCTGTCTTCATTCGTGTAGCTAAAAAAAATACCATTTTCATCTCTTTCAAACTCCACACCTGCACCTGGCTCCCAATCAGTCTTTGTCATTTATAGGCTGATCATATTTGATTGGCATGGCTATTATGGGGACACCAGAATACACACTTTCCATATTTGAACTCCATCCGCAGTGGCTCATGAAACTTCTGTGTGCTAATATCTCTGCGTCAGCGTGTGGTTCCCATCTAAGCGAAACTAGGCCTCTTTCTTTTGTCCTTACAAGAAATCCTTCTAGTAACAAAACGGGTCTTCCAAGCAATGAGTTGCTGCTTCATTCTCGGGAAACCAGATCACCCATATGAAGTTAACTTTACAAAGCTCCAACCCTCTTGCTATCTCAAGAATCTGCTCCTTGGACACGAAGCTCTCACTGACAAAACAGATGAAGACTGTTGAATATACGCCTCAAGATTCGTGTTGCTAGACTCTTGAACTAATGGTCCTGTTGGTATTACTTTCTTATCACAGAGCTCCAAAAGATAATCAATATACTTCCCTTCAATCCTCTCAAGCTTTTGATCAGGATGATGTTGCAAGACAGCTCGAATGCCACAAAAGGCAAATCTTCATCCTTGTTCTCAACTTTCGACGGAAGGATGAGGTCTTTCATGATCCAAGAGAGGTATACTTTCATAAGGAAAGGTGTCACTGCTACCATATGTATACAGATGGTAATGAAATGCAAAAGCTGCTGCTCCAGGAGTGGCAAAATAAGCAGACGGCACACCGGGAGATTGTGCTAGCCTCACGGCACATGGTTGGAAGAAGTCGTAAACAGCCATATCAGGATTCAGGGTATTCGATATGTCAGAAAAGTTGGATTTAGACTCTTGAAAGGCCTGCAGAAGGGTTGGAAATATATTTTTGGGCAAGTTTTCAGTTGTGTGGAATTGTGGAGGAAGGTGATGCCAAGTGGGTAGATCTAGTTCAACAAGATCCATTGAGGCATCATATCAAGATTGATAGCAGAACTGCAGAAGTATATGCGGAAGCCTCCCTTTGAAAGTTTTCTGGCCTGTTGATGAAAAGGGGATACATGGGAATAAGCCAACCATGAGAACATCAGAATGCTGATTCTAACTTCATTCTCCATTGATGAAACACACGAAAACTTCACAGTCCTAAATAAAGTTCTGTTCCTTGTCTGGCAGTTATTTTCCAACTTTTCAAATCAGTGCAACTTAAGTCAAGATAAGACCTGTCTTCATAACAATTTCTAAGTTATTGTGTGTGGATTTGGAAGTAGACCAATATTATTTCTTTCTCAATGAATACAAATCTTCCTTAGCTCTTCTGCAACCACATTCATCTCTTCTTCTTCTTTTTCTTTAATCTTGTTGCTCAAGACCTTAGCTCGATTCCTCAAATTTGGTTCCTCCACAATCACCTGATCAATCGCCTTGGCAATTGCCTCTCTTGTATACTTTTGTTTCCCTTTCCTTTCCACCTCTAATCCCACTCCAGCTTCCACCAACATTCTTGCGTTGAGCGGCTGCTCAACTCTCATTGGCATGGCGATAATGGGAACACCAAAATACAGACTCTCTGTTATGGAACTCCACCCGCAGTGGCTTATGAAACCACCGACACTTGGATGCTCTAAAATCTTGGTCTGTGGTGCCCATCCGATTACAATCATCCCTTTATCTTGCGTTCTTTGGAGAAACCCCTGTGGCAATGTTTCTTCCAGTTCCAGAGGTGTTTCCTCATCCAGAGCTGAAAATCTGATGACCCATACAAAGTTCGCTTGGCAAAGCTCAAGCCCTTTTGCTACTTCCTGCATCTCTTCCATGGATAAGAAGCACTCGCTACCAAAAGAAACGTATACAGTGGAGGAATGTTGTTTCTGATTCAGCCATTTCATGGTCTCTGAGAGCTTCTCATCTTCGTGGTCATCAGTATTCGAGAGCAAGGGGCCTGTGGGGATTATCCGTTTGTTGCTCAAAACAGAGAGATAATCAATGTACTTGTCTTCTATATCAGTCAAGCTCTTCACCAACACTATCTCTGTTGACAGGTTGAATATTCCAAAAGCAAACCCCTCTCCCATATCTTCTACAGCTGATAGAGTTCGTCGAGGGTCGATTTGCTCGTGATCTTGGAGGTATATGGCTTGATACGGGAAAGGGGAGCTGCTTCCATGAGTGTACAGATGATGAAAATAGGAATATGGCGTTGCACCAGAAGTTCCGAAGTAAACAGAAGGTATCCCAAAAACGGAAGCTGCCTTTGCAGCCCATGGCTGGTAAATATCGAAAATTACAAGATCAGGTTCCAGAGAAGTCAAGATTTCTGAGAAGCTGGTTTTGGATAGCTGTAAAGTTCGAATAAGGGCGGGTATGAGATGAGTGGGGAGATTTTTGGTTGTGTGGAGATGAGTAGGAAGCTCAGCTGATGAGGGTATGTGAAGCTGGACCAATTCTATTGAATCATCATCATCTTCATCACGGGATTCAGGCATGTTTTTGATTGAATCAAGGTTGATGGCAGTCGAACAAATGTAGACTTTGAAGTTTCTTGTGGAGAGCCTCTTGCCAAGTTCAAAATAGGGAAATAGGTGCCCGTGAGCAAGCCATGGGAACATAAGAACTCTCAGCTTCCTCTGCTTCATCTCCATCTCCATCTCAACAGATCAGAGAGGAAACCTCTGGCTCCTTCAAGTTGAAAGTAGTTCAGAAACTAGAGATATGTGGCGTTATGTAGGATTCTGGAAGTTAAGATCTCTGTCCTCCTGAATAAAATAATCCAACTTGATTTCATTCAAAGTCTCGAAGTTGTGGCGATCTCCGCTGATTCGCGTCATTAGATACGTCATATGATAGAAACAATTGCTTTTGTTTTTGTTGGGCTTTTATATTAGCAATGTTAATTAATCCGTTTAATTAATTTAACCTAAAGCCCACTACCCAC
>JAOYMZ010052332.1:0-13871 GCA_025802335.1 Pinguicula primuliflora | reverse complement strand
CTTAACAAAAATTAAACTCGCAGGATCTTTAGAGGCATACATAAGATGTAATTTATTTCAGACATCTAAAGGATCTTCAGATCCATCTAATTTCCTAACAACAGCATTAGACAGATTTAGGATTAGTAAGTTTAGAGCCTCTTCCCTAACCCTATGGGCTTCTGCCATTGTAAAACATCTTTTATTAAAGCATAATGTACTTTATTATGAGATAGGAAAGTTTTCATTCTCCTAGCTCAAGAGGGAAAATTCCCCTTACCATCAAAAAGTGATATCTCTACTCTACTTGTCATATTTAAGGTTCTAAACAAAAACACGGACAGTTTCCAAGAAAACAGTAAGCAAACAGACCAAATAACTCAAGTAGTTCTGGTTCTCACAATGAGCAAACAGGTTCAAGTTCTAATTAGACTATCTTTAAGACTTAAAACTACTTTTCAAGAGTCCACACAGTTTTGAAAAAACTGACAGTGTCAAAGCCAGTCTAATTATAGACTCTTGCGCAAGCACGGGATGTCCCACAGAGGTCTTTAAGAGTCTTCTTCACAGGGCTCCTCTCTAAGACCCATAAAATCACTCAAATGAAAAAAAGGCTCGAAAGCAGTAACACTTATGGTGCTCACAGGCATAAAGCAGTAACAAGTATAGGCTAAATGTCTCTCAAGTCGTATGTGCTAAAGCTTGCATCAAAACAGTAAACACCTCTGGCTCACAGGCCCACGTAAAGAGTGCAAAAAAGGCTAACAGAAGACTTACAGGAGGCCGTGTGAATAGGCCTCATTCCAACTTTTATAATTTTTCAACTCTGTTGTCTAGATGCTCTTATTTATTTATTTTCCTTCCCTGTTTATCTACTGATTTCTCCAAGTAGCAGAATATAATGCACACAATAGAAGCAAGGTACTTATGCAAAAGACTTAATTACATGAAACTATAGCAAACAGAGACTAACTCACGGAACTTGGATGTGAAAAGGTTTTGAAAAAAATAACCTATTCACATGCAACACTAGCAGTAACTCTAGAATATCAAAGCAATGCAGCGGAGGACTATTCACATGTTGTCACAAATTCTAACAGTTTCAAGGTGTCAGACTCTCAATGCAACCTAGCAAATCAAATTTAATTCAAGTACCAGCGATGGTGATCACAGTATGATCAGCAGGTAGTATATGCATAAACTTGATTTCTAACAGATATACATGCAATGTACTTCACTAGCGTGCAATGTACCTTAATTTTCTTAACACAGAATGTCACTTATTGAGCAATTAACAGTATTGCAAGTAAGACCAGTAGTATATCACTTGTATGAAATTTAAGTACAAAATTTAAACCAAGCAACCAGTAGTATGTCATTGGTACGAGTCAGGTGCAGAATTTAAATCAAACAGCCAGTAGCAAAGTCACTAGTACGAATTTAGGGTTTAGAAAAGTTTAGGATTTAGGAGCAGTATGTAAACGATAGAAAAGTAATAGTCAGAGTTAAGAGTAGTAAGGATATCGCCTTTCCAAGGCTTCTATGATGAGTAAACCGTGTTGAATGCTTCAAGTATGTCATTCAATACCTACAAATATACGAAAACGAATTAGTTTCCAAGTGACAGTGCAAATACAGAAAGAAAAATATTGATCAAATGTATTGAAAACTGCTTATCCTCTTCAGATCTGGTAGTGTAAATTGAAAATCCGAGTTAGGAGACTCTAGATTTACACGATAATTGTTCGACCTTCAACAAAAAATGACTCCAACGACTGATCTGTAACTCTAATGCACATGTACAACCAGATATGTGCCCAACTCAGCTAACTGATTCGATAACTACACAAAAAAAACTTGTAATTAGCTACAATTTTTCAACATAAAATCGAAAAAAAATCACAAAAATTAAATCTCCCTTGCGGATCTATAGATTCGTTCACTCAAACTAAAGATCCGGGTTAGAAGATCATAGATCTACAGCAAATTGCTTCTGATTTCGACGAACAGTAATCGAACAGTGACCACGCCTTGAAAACTTTTGGAAAAATGTGCATGCAGGTTTGAAAACCAGTAGATCCAACTCTAAACCTTGCTCTGATACCACTTGATGGACCGAAAAAATGTGGATCTACATAGGTAACAAAGAAACCTTTCAATTTTCGTTTTGAAAATTTTTTAAAAACCGAAATTGAAAAAGTGCAGTAATAAAAAATTGTTCGTTTGTAGCCATAGATTTTTCAACATCTGAAGATGTATTGCAGTAGAGAGGCCAAAAACACCAGAACCATCAGTTTCTGCAAGAACACAAGATGATTTCACCAGCAACACCCGCGAAAAGGTATGAAACAGCTTTGAAAAAAGGCCTCTTCATCGTGAAATACCGATCAATACAGTCGGATTTACACTTCAATCGGTGAGATATGCATAGATTCAAAGAAAGGTATCAAGGTTTGAGAGATATGGAGTAATCTGTAGCTAGGGTTTCTTGCAAACGAGAGAGATATGTATTCCGAGAGAGAAAATCGCAAGAGCCGAAAGAGAGTTAATCGAAAGTAACAGCAACACCAAAGAGGAAGGATAGTTATAGGGGATCTGGAAGGTTCGGTAGGGTTCCATACACGTGGGCCTCAATTGAATCAAATTGGGCTTCACAACAAATTGATGGCAGGCCGGAAGAAAAATAGATATAGGGTAAATAAATTGGGTCTGAATCAAATAAGTGAGATTAAATGAATTGGATTGAGGGAAATAAAGTGGGTTGAGCGAAAATAAAGTAGTCTGAGCGAAAATCAGCTTGTGTTCTCAATAGTCTCAGCCCAAAGTCTATGAAAGACTTGGCCAATAACTTCTGAAATCCATACATGGGCTCGTAAATTAATTACGGCCCAGATTTCTAATTTTTTTCAACCTTTGGTTCTATTGGTGTTTTGTGGTATGCGTGTGGGTGTCGTGTAATTAAAACATAATGTATTGTTTGTGTTGTACAGTGTAAATTTAAATAAGATAGTAGAAAACTCCCTTTTCGGGTCTCAAATAGGAATTGACGAATCAACTCCATATTGGGCTTCGGACTGGGCTGGGATTAAGCTCACATCCAACACACACTTCAGTTCTACACAGTGGCAACGACCTACTATTGTGTCACCAGTTGAAAAGATGGTAACTGAACAAGAAAATGTGGATCTGATAAAAGAATTCTCCTAAAAAGAAATCAGAGCAGCAGTATGGTCTAGTTCAGCGGCTAAGAGCCTGGGACCCAATGGATACATCTTTTATTTTGTTCAGAGGCATTGGGAGGTGATTAAGCCAGATATCATCAACTTGTGAATTAATTCCATCAGGCAGGGAGAATTTCAAAGGGTTTGGTACCTAATACAATCACATTGGCACCGAAGGTTCTGAACCCAGTAACATTAGACCAATACACGCCGATCTCCCTGGTTGGCTGTATATACAAGATCCTGTCCAAATTATTATCCAAAAGATTGAGGAATGTTACAAAGAGGATAATCGCTAGTAGTCAGACAGGTTTCATACAAGGGCGACAGATTTTAGATGGTATTGCTACATTTAATGAGGTCATCCATTCTTACAAGCGGAACAAACAATAACTGTTACTCTTCAAAGTCGACTTCTCTAAAGCATTTAATTCATTTGAGTGGTCCTATCTCCTTGCAATGCTAGAGAAGTTCGGCTTTCACCCTAAGTGGATCTGCTGGATGCAAGAATGTGTAACTATAGGACGAGCAAGAGTGTTGATTAATGGCAGTGCAGGGCATGAATTTAAACTATAACGTGGTCTTAAACAAGGCGATCTGCTATCCCCTTTATTATTCATCATTGCAGTAGAGGGACTAAGCATCTTGATAAACAGTGCAAAGGAAAAGAACTTGATCAGAGGAGCTAGAGTGGGGTAGTTGGTTGTGAATCATCTGCAATATGAAGATGGTATACACTACTGCTTATAGAGGGATTTGAAAACAATGTGCAGATGATCAAATGTATACTGCATGCATTTGAGCTAATCTCGGGCCTCAGTGTTAATTTTTAAAGAATGAGTTATTTGGTATCAATGTTGATGAGATGAGCATGATGGAATATGCTGAAAGGTCGCAATGTCAGAAAGGTAAACTGCCTTTCACATATCTTGGTCACCCTCTTTGGAGGTATCCTGGACGACAAATGATGTGGGATCCGTTGTTGAGAAAGATGGAACAAAAAGTGTTGTCGTGTGAGAATAAATTTATGTCATTTGCTGGTAGGATCAGCCTCTTGTAGGCCACCTTGTCCAGTCTCTATATTTACTATCTATCAGTGTTCAAGGCTCCGCAAGTGGTCATCAAGAAAATGACTAAAATTCTAATGAAGTTCATATGGAAGACCAACTATCAGTCGAGTAGACCTATTCATTGGGTCAAGTGGATGGATATGGTATTGGTCAAGCACGAAGGAGGTTTGGGGATCAAATATCTAAAGACGATGAAGTCCTCGTTGCTTGCCAAATGGATGTGGCGCTTTATCAACGAACCTGAAGCTCTATGGGTTAAGGTCATCCGTGAAAATTATTTTCAGGTGTAGGATTACATGACATAGCTCACTCTACTCACACTACCGGGCAATACTTCGAGAATCTAGATATATATATGGCAGGAGAGTGTTGAACAGACTTGGCTCACCAGTAGGGTGAAAATGCAATTTGGATGCGGTGATATGGCTACAAAGTGCAGTGTGCTATACCGTCCCACAACTAATCGATTTGATACAGTCCGTGAGGTTCTAAACACTGAGAACGGCATAGCAATGAATAAAGAGAACTGAGATCCTCGGAACTTGATAAATGAACTGAACTTGAACTGCTGGTAGATGGATATCAACTTGACGAGCTGGATGAGGATAGATGGTAGTGGGCAGTACAAGGAGAGGATGACTGCAACTCAAACACAAGACATGAATCCCCAGAGTTATATGGCGCAAGTGTGGGGTAAGATTGCCCCAAGGCTAGTACAAATGTTTAGTTGGAGATTACTGCAAGAACGAGTTGCCATAATGGATAATTTGAAAAGATAGCCGAGCAAGTGAGGAAATGTATCTGGTGTGGCCTCTCAGAAGAAACGATCTGTCATCTATTTCTCCACTGTTCTCGTGTGCTAGAGGAATGGAATTACATAGCAGATTGGCTTGGCATAGCACACCAAGCGCAGCCAACAGTTTAGGAGCATTTCTCACAGTTTGTCAGCAGAGCAACAAACAGCCATGGCAAGAAAATCCTGAAAGCCATCTGGGAGGTTGTAGTTTGGTATCTATGGAAAGAGAGACATTGCGTCTGATTTGATCAAGAAGGAATGAATAATATCTTACCCATTGTACAAGCATCTTGTACTGGATAGATGCAAGACATTTGAAACCCTTTGGAAACTTGTAACATTAGATGTCAAATCACTTAGAGTCGAAACGTAGAAGCAACTGATGTAGCTAACAAATGTAAAAACTCCTCGAGTAGCAGCTACAGCGTAAATCTTGTACATATTTTTTTTGAATGGAATCATTTAATTACCAAAAATAATAATAATTTAGGCTTGCATGAATGGGAAGATCTATATTTTTTTTTCTTTTTGGCTATTTGCCTACCTTGTACGAAAAAATTTCCTACAACTTACTTCTATCTAAAAAGTATGCGGGTCAATGGTTCGATCTTTTCTGAATTGATTTGTGTATATTATATGGATTAGTCGATCTAAATATGATTTTAAAACATTATGATAGTAGATTTAGAGGGGAGGGGAGATAGGAGCACACATTGCATATCCAAATTGTTCGCAACGAATCGAATCTCTGCATCCTTTTTTATGAGTAATGCTATTTATTCACATTTTTTTGACATCATTTATTGACATCATGATGTGTCAACAATTACAAACACAAATAAAACAAATTGAATAATGACAAATAATAAAAATTGTGGTTGTGATTGTTGACACATCATAGTGTCAACAAACAGTGTCTAAAAAGTGTAATTGAATAGTATTGTTCTTTTTTTATTTATCTCCGCATCTGTTATTTGAATGTGAGTATGTTGTGAAATTGTGGAAGGAAATTGTGGATCATACGGAAAGAGATAGCATTACCATCCGATCCACAACTGAATTTGAAGTCCACCTTGCGCTCGTCTTCCACAATTCAGATACGGATTTCTAGAAAACGATCTTGGTTGAGACCGTGTACAATCTGGTATGTAAGGAAACCTTCAGTCGGCAACTCCCTAACAACTACAATTTCGTTGGTTGCGTTGTCACAATCTGAAACTGAATCCAGAGCTGAGATCATGGATATGCTAGTTTCCCCAAGAAACAGAACTACTATATATACGACGAGCCCAATGACGTCATGGGAGAAGACGTTGAGGAGCTGGCAGTGGCAGAGTACACAAATGGCTACAATTACGAAAGCTACAACCTGACAGCATCAAGTCGTGGCCGCAGGGAATAAGGATTTGAACTATGATCTTTTGAGTATATTGTCACTCTAAAAAAAAGTAGATCAATTCATTTTTGACAAATATCTCGTGATTATCTTTTTTTTTTTTTTTGTAACCAACCATTCAATTTTATTAAATGAAAAGATAGGATGTTATCTCCATTTGTGCCACCCCATATATTAATTACTTCAACATGTTTTGCTAAAAAAAAAATTAGTTTAAATAAAATATCTCATAATTCCGGATGTCCTCCCTCAAGATGACCAGATCTAGTAGTATCATGACTTTTCTTTCAAATAGTAAATTAACAGCTAGAAACATTAAATCAACAGCTACACTTAATTCTATTATGATACATAAACATTCAATTTATATGTTGTGATATGGTTGAAATTACATAAAAAGACTATTTTGGCGAATTCAATCATTATCCAAAAAGAGCAAGAATTCCTATAAAACAGGTAACCTATGAGAAACAGACTCCTTCCAGGCTTCAAATTTGGGTTGACAAACTTGACCTACCGCCGCCTTCTTATATATCATAAACCTAGCGTTAAATGAAAATCTTCGGCGGCTGACAGATTCATTCCCGAAGCACAAGTTTTAATTCTGATTCGTAGTCTGTATTCAGATCCCCTTCTTTTCTTCTGGATTTTAAGCGGATCAAAGAAAGAAAGGGGTTTGATTTTTTCTCCTAAATGATGGGTTTTGTACGAGGTTGCGGCGCCAAATCGGATCGTAATTTGATGTTTATGATGGGATGTTCTTCCTGTCGCGGTGGTGGTTCAACATCCCACAATTCTTTCTCTGTTGCAATGGAATCCTTTTCTGAACACCTCGTTCAATAACGGCCGTTGTTTGTAATCGATCCACCAATCTGTTTTGTCGAATGGATTTTCAAGGGATTTTGCATCCTGGATCGCAGTGTTGTTATTGCGAGGAAGATGTGGAGGAGAGATCGCCCTGTGGCCGTTACGTTAGATACGGGAAATTGTTAGGTAGGGGAGCGTTCAAAGATGTGTATAAGGGTTTCGATTTGGTTGATAATGTGGAGATTGCCTGGAACCAAATCTGTTTTGACGATGAGAAAACCTTGAAGAATTCGTGCACGGAAGCTGTTCTATTGAAGTCTCTGTCGCATAAGAATGTCATGAAGTGCTGTAGCCATTGGGTGGATGACAATAGTCAATGTGTGATTCTCATTACAGAGCTATTCAGCTGTGGGAATTTGAGGCAGTACATGAAGAAGCTCGGGGGTATGGATCTGCCAACGATCAAGAGATGGGGGAGGCAGATCTTACACGGACTTGAGTACCTCCATACCCAAAACCCAGCAATCGTTCATCGTGATTTGAAGTGTGATAACATATTTATTGATCCCAACAATGGTGAGATCAAAATTGGGGATTTTGGTTTGTCAACTCTCATGGAGGAGAGACCGATTCGGACACCGGTTGGGACCCCGGAGTTCATGGCACCGGAGTACTATGATGAGGAATATGATGAATTGGTGGACATATATGCATTTGGGATGTGCCTGTTGGAAATGGCTACCTTTGAATGCCCCTACTCAGAGTGTACGAATGCATTGCAGATTTACAAGAAAGTGTCTTCTGGGATTAAGCCCAAGTCTCTGGAGAGGGTGGTGGATCCAGACGTGAAGGAGATGATACACAGATGCTTGCTCCCTGCTGCTTTAAGGCCATCTGCTATTCAGCTGCTTAATGATTCATTCTTCATGCAAGAAGCTCCAATGGAAATTGAGCATATCATTCCGGAAGACACTGTTATCATTACTGCAGATTCATGCTCAGCAGCTTCAGATTCAGTCTTGATTGCTGAGGTTCTTCCTCATATTGCCTCGGATTCGGTGTTAGGCGGCACCAGCTCTACATCCAGGAATGGCTTTGTTTGGACAGAAGATCAATACCCACGAATACAGAGTTGCTTAATAGATGACTCGATTCTTTCAGACATATCTACACTGTACAATTCGATGTCCGTGTCATGTGCTGCTAACTGTGAAGATAAACTCGGCAGCACTTGTTGCGCGTTTTCAGCGATCAGCGATGCATCGATGAATTCCGGAATCACATTCGATTCTTTGCTTGGGTCTCTATATCGAGCTTGAGGGAAACTGTTCTTCATTCTCTGTTTGTAACCCATGTTTGTAATAGTACAAGATACTTTTTACCTCTTGACGGTTGAGAAAGAAACACTCCCATGATTGATAATTTGATACAAGTTTGTTCATTTCTTGATTTACAGTTGAACTGGACAAGTTTCCTTAAAATCTTTCTGCTGCTTTTAGACAAAACAGGTGATTTATCTTACATCTATACTGCCTATATGCATCAAACTAATGCCTCTTTATCGGTACATTCACAAAAGACACTACTTAGGCAAAATGAATGTGCTTTGCCCCTCACTTCATGTCTTTCAAAGTGAAGCTACCGTTTTTGGTTGAACCTCCTCCTCGGCCTATTTATGAATTGTACAATGGGGATGATCGTTTATCGAGATCATTTTGTGAGCATATTTGGGAGTACATTGCGGCACATGCTTTCACAAGTTTCGGTGTGCAACTGGAAGATAGAGTAATTTCATGGAATTTGTCTTTCTACTGAATCAAGCAATTGGGGAGAAAACAGAGTAAGAAAACCACAACCATCATAGGATTTGATAATAGTGCACCTTCAACATAGGTCCATTATTCGCACACATGCAGATAAAACGCAGAGACCTCATCTCAGCAAACTAAAGTTGAAACCAAATACATAGAAGAAGCCCTGAACAAGATATCTAAATATGGATTGGCTTCAGAAATCCCTTTTCCCTCAAGCTTTCAGCGGTGTCCTTGACACTCTGTTCCAGTGGAGTGAAAGTAA
Source organism: Pinguicula primuliflora (assembly GCA_025802335.1). NCBI lineage: Eukaryota > Viridiplantae > Streptophyta > Magnoliopsida > Lamiales > Lentibulariaceae > Pinguicula > Pinguicula primuliflora. The sequence goes on along the minus strand of JAOYMZ010052332.1, from coordinate 4,526 downwards.
CTCCCAAGCTTTTCGCTCTTTCCTTGGAGACCTGGTAAGTAGCCATCAGTGGTTTGTCATCAGAAGACCTGCGAGGAGATTTCAGACAAGTAAATACGGTCGGTGATAAATATGATTTTTTTCAGAGGGAACCACAGAGCAGAAGTGAATAATCAAATTTACTTTTCAGGAAGTTTGTAATTCGGATAATGTTTGCGTAGAATCTCAGTAATGGTTTTGTGGTGTGCAGTCCTCTCCACCACAAGATATCTCCCACTGGCTGAGGGAGTTTCAAATGCCAACACATGTGCATTCACAACATCTCTCACATCAGCCCATGAATATGTGAAATTTGGGTATGATTCTGCACCTGAAAATTCCAAGAACCAAATAGGCAAACAAGGAACAGTTCAGTCTTCAGAGATTCAACTTGTTAAAAAGCATGATACATTGGAGTTGTGTGAAGTTTTACCATTGATCAAGTATGAAATATTGGAAGAACTTGTGTTGAGAGCAGGCTGCAACAATGGGCCAATAACACATGCTGGGTTGATTGTAATCAAGTCAATATTATTCTCCTTGGCAAACTTCCAGGCAGCTTCCTCAGCAAGTGTCTTGGAAAGCACATACCAGAGCTGGAAGAAGAAGCAACAGGGGTGAGGTATAATATAATCAGTATTTGAGAAAGGCCTAGGAGATCCTCCCTGGCTTCGATTAGGGCGGAGGAGGACGACGACTGCCCAAGGCCTAAGCGACCGGCTTCGGATATAATACAATAGTAAAGGAGATCAACTTTACCTGGTTCTGCCTGCACCAATCTGCATCAGAGAACCAAGTCTCATCAACTACACCCTGTGTTATATCTTTACCATTGAACACAACAGCAGCTTCAGAAGATGTTAGAATGACTCTCTTAACAGAAGGTGCTTTTGCAACCGAGCCAAGCACATTGAGAGTCCCCTTTACAGCAGGTTCAATCAGATCTTTCTGGGTAAAAAAAAGACAACAATTAAGCTTGAGTTACGTATGTTTGCTAGACTCCACAAACAAACTCCTTTAAGCATGTCATTTGAGTAATAGATCCAACGTAAATCTATCTATTTATCCATATCATGTTAACCTCAGGGTCCTTGGTGTCGAAGAAGAAAGGAGATGCAGTATGGAAAACCCCATCACATCCGGAGACTAATGAATCAAAGGATCCTTCCTCCAACAGATCTGCTTTGAACAGTTTCAGTCTGTCCTTGGCTCCATCAAGGGCAAGCAAATGCCCGGTCTTTTTCGGATCATCTGCAGATCGTACACCCACATACTCAAATCAGATGGTAAATACACCACAGGATGACTAAAATCAATGATAGCATAATATATATGTAAATTAACATAAGAAGAATAAAAATCTCCCTACCTGGATACCGAACCGAAGCTTTTACGGTGTACCCCTTCTGCAGCAATACCTTTACGAGCCATGACGCGATGTATCCCGATCCTCCGGTGACACAAACTGTGCTCATTTTGTTATTGTGTTTTGATGAACAACAATGGCTTCTCATTTAGTAAACTACTTAAGGGGATGATATGCTCAAGCTTCATTAACCGTTGCCTTTTTTATAGGGGAAAATGAGAGGAGGAGAATGGAAAAGAATAAGAATAATGCTACATGTACAACATTTTGTCCCTAATACATCCCTACAAAAATAAAGATTAGTTATTTAATATATAAAATTCTTAATGACATTTAAATGATAGACTAAACTTGCAAAATTCTTAATTAAACTACATGTAGGGGTGAATTAGGGACAAAGTGTTGGGACATGTAGAATTACTCAAAGAATAATGTTACTCAATTCATAAACTCACTTTTGCCTCAATCATTACACTTATGTATAAAAAGATCACTGTGATCCTAGTTGCAATGGCTGCTACATAAGAAATTTATGAATGAGGTAAAAAAGTGAGGATACATTAACCAAATGAAAAATTAATGACATAGTAATATAATAATATTTTCATAATTAGGCTTCATTTGATCAATTTCTTTCAGTGCACAATTTGTGCGTGCCAGCATCTATTTTCGAAATTGGTTGCATAATTGAAAAACTTATACATAGGAGATGAGAAGTCATATGTTTCGGCACGGTTCCAGCGATTTCGTCATTGAGGATTTCTAAAATCCTATTAAGGACTAGTTAACCCAGGGAAAGGGATTCGGAAATTCTAGATGATAAAAGTCGTCGGGATCATGTTGGAACCTGGGACTTTTCATCTCCTATGTATAAGTTTTCCAATTATGTGACCAATTTCGAAAATGGATGGTGTCACGTAAAAATTATACATTCGAAGAAAATACTGACCACCTAAAGAATGACCGAAGATTCCCCTATACTATCAAGTTTAAGTGTAATTGACGCTGATATTGCAGCGGCATTAGAAGAACTAAAGTTGAGATTATGGTTAATCCTAAGAGTTAAAGGGTTATTGGGCCTTCAAATTGGGTTCGGAGATTGGTGTCGTGAACCAATTTGTTGCATGTAGTACAAAGCCCCATAACTCTAGGAGTTGTAAATGTGTAAATTCTTATACTTTGAAATAAAATGATACCTTACCCACCCAAAAAAAAATATGTGTAAACATTTTATTATAGATATAAAAACACATGAAAATAGCAACACACCACCGGAGAACCAGCAAGTTGCACTATAAAACCATACGAATATTATACTATCACGTGTGTTTATTGTCGTTCTTAGTACTTAAATAATTGTGGTATTCCATTTTTTTTTAACAAAGCAAATTGTGGTATACCATTTCTGACAGGACGAATAGATACAAAAAACACGTGAAGATGGATATTTTCGTCTGTGTAGTATTGGAATCAAATCAATCAATCAGGTGGAGGGCCACCATTAGGTTTTCATAGGGTTAGTGTTGGGTGGTATATAATTTATGTTAGTTACAAAGGTTTATGATTTGGATTTTGTTACAAGCCACGAGTTATCAATCTAGGGACGTCCAGTGGTAATTGTATATTGTCGGTAATTGATATATCGCAAAATCGGTTACCGACTATTTGATCGGTACGGTAATGGTAAGACCCCTTCTTATACCGACCATTTTAAACCATTTGGTCGGTACGGTATAAAAGAAACGGTTAAATCTGATCATTATTATTATTATATTATACATATTAAAACATTTTATAATATAAAAGAAACTGTTAAATAAATTTCTTAATCTATTTCCTAATTCCAATTCACGATATTTCTCATTGTGAGTCTTCTTCACGGTCCGTGACTGTGTCTCCGACTCTCCGTCCTCCGTCGCATTCTTCCCGTCCGCATTAGTCTGCATCCCGGCCGTTCCGTCCACGTTGCCAGTCGGCCGTTCCTCATTCTCCACTCAGGTATGTACGGCATACGCTAATTGCTTCAGTTCTAGGTGTGGTTCGAAGTAGGGTTTTTAGTTTCCAGTTTTATAATCGATCCCAAGATCTGCAAATTGTGTTCGTCATTCCTCTCCTGCTTGTTTTTGTTTATGTTTATATATATAATATATGTTTTTTTCCATTGTATAATATGTAATTAAACTTTTTCGTGTTCTTCGGTAACATTAGATAAATCGATTTGAAGTCTGATGAGATCCAGTTACCATGCTTTTAAATGGTTGCCATGCTTCTAAATGGCTCCCGTAGAATACCAGTTGCCATGCTTTTAAATGTTTTCATGATTCACTAGCTTCTCTCTAGTCATGAAATTCCTTCGAGGCCACATAGAAAGCCAAAAATCTTGGCAGTGATGTTGCAACAATATACATAAATCTTTGTCATTCTCCTTTATATTCAACATATCCTTGTAGCTTCTTGTTGCATTGGTAATGAGAAAATTCTGCCCTATGGAATGAATATATCCACTCTTTATTAAACCGTAGCATTTGTTTTTTGGAGGAGTTCAGTATATTATACATACTTTAGCTTACAAATTATGGTGTTTCAACTTCCAGGTTTTCAGTATTCGTGTTATATTCAATTGTCATTCTGGCAACAAGATTATCAATGGTGCTTCCCCAAATAATCTCTCCAAATCAGAGCGGCTTTGTTCAGGGAAGACTCATCTCTGATAATACTTTGCTTGCTCAGGAACTATTGAACTCTTTAGATAGACGTAAAGATGGACCTGATATCGCAATTAAACTTGATATGTCTAAAGCATTTGATAGAATTTCATGGTTTCACTTGATTAAGACTCTCCGGGCATTTGGTTTCTCTGAATTGTTTATTGATATGATCTGGTGTATTATTTCGAATAACTGGTTCTCTATTCTATAGAATGAGCAGGTACATGGTTTTTTCCATTCCACAAGAGGGCTCCGACAAGGAGACCCCATATCTCCGACATTATTCGTTATCGCATCAGAAGCACTCAGTAGAGGTTTGAATTCTTTAATATTGGAATCTCCTTGGTGCTCGTATCAGACCCCAAGAGGATGCATGAGCATCTCGCACCTAGCCTTTGCTGATGATCTCCTAATATTCACCCGAGGATCTCAAA
>JAOYMZ010052331.1:0-29956 GCA_025802335.1 Pinguicula primuliflora | reverse complement strand
GTCTATCATTTAAATGTCATTAAGAATTTTGTATGTTAAATAACTAATCTTTTATTTTTGTAAGGATGAATTAGGGACAAAGTGTTGAGACATGTAGCATTATTAAAAAAAGCACCAAATGGTGCATTTTTCGACATCTAGACACCTGAACCAATATTTGGTCTACACGTGTAGCATTTTCTTACTGAATTTTTCCATTAATTATAATAATTACCACTATTAAAATTTAGTTAGTACAAAAGTGCAAAATCCTTAAGCATTAAAAAGTACAAAACACTTGGACGAAATTGACATTTTAGATCGTGGAAATTAAAATAATGATTTCAACGATCTGATTCTGAAGTGCCAAAAAAATATTCAATATGAATTCAATATTAAAATGTTCGACCAATTTTAAAATCCTCATGTCATAACAATTATGGAAGAGATAATCTCAGACGCTAAAAATATGGGTAACTTTTAAGTTTAACCCAAATTTTTTCGATCATTTTCGATCATCAAAATCATGACCAGGAATCAATTTTATGCTAATCTCAATATTAATATTTCGAAAATAATTTTATATTTTAATTTCGAGTAAATCTCATTAGGTCAAGAAAATCTTATATACTTTAGAATAAATAATTTTGGAGAGTGATGTTTCTCCTTTCCATTAATAAACATTTACGTGTAACTTTGCATTTTGAGCATTTTTCGAGTGTTAAAATAAAAAAGTAAGATTGATTCAGTAATTACCACGTCGAAATTATGTCGGAACTGATTATGAATTTCAGTTTCGACTATTTCACTGCTTAAAACTCATTAAATAAATATTGAAAGAGGAAAAAAAATTATTGAAAGAACGCTAAACAAATTGTGGAAAGATCTGCAGTATGGTATATGTGGAAAGCTTTGACGAGGAAGGAGAAAATACAGATGCAAGTCTGGTTTTGGTTAGAGGCTAAGAAACTCTATATTGGACACAAACTATTATGTACTTTAATTTTTCGTTTTCGTTACTAATGAAAATCCTTTACCGATCAAAAAAAAGAGGAAAAAAAATTAACCACAATGTAAATGATTTGTTATGATCATCCAAATTAAAATTGAGCACCATAAATTAAAATTACCTTTTCCATATGAAAATTTCATAACGATTAACTCTTAATTTATGGGGCCGAAAATTACTTAAAAGAATAATACCGAAATTGGGTGCTTGTTTAGGAAAAGAAAAATAAATAAAAAAAGAAGTGTACGCACTTGTGTTTTCTCCCGACAAACGCCGGGTTCAGCACCCCAAAGTCCAAGTTTCTTGCAGACATCGTGTAACGCGCCACCGTGTTCCGCCGCAGATCGATCTTCACCATCTCTATTGAAGCGTGCACCAGCTCCATTCTCTCCAGCGAATGCTCCACCGACAGGATATTAGGCCCCACGAGCACGACGGTGTCGCCGTCGTCCTCATCCCACGCGTTGATTGAGTGGACGAGATTCAACCCCGGCGCTTCGAACCACCGCATCTCCGACTCATCCGTCGCGTATCGAGGTATCACGCCGATACGGGATACTTTTCCGGCATCCGCTCCTATCGGAGAACGCCCCATCACCATCTCCGCCGGTTTCATCACGAGCTGGCTCTCGTTGAACACGGCGTACTTTTTCGTAATGGCGAAATCATGGACAAATGATGGGCTGGTCATGGAGAATATCGGCACGTCCGGCTGTTTCACTCCGTCTGAATTGATCCTGAAAAATGTCAGATAAGGCCGCATGGGACCGTACCGGAAGGCGAACGTCTCGCCGGTCTGCGCGTCGGTTTTAGGATGCGCCGTCATGCTCGTCGCGAGCTTACCGGCGAAATCACGCCTTCCAACGGTGTGGATATCCCCGTCGGAGTCAATTCTCACGGAGTATGGAAGATCAGACTCTCCTAAAGCGTATAATCGTCCTCCGATCAGAGCCAGGCTCGTGTTCGCCAATCCGGAGCCGTTTCCAGGATCATACTCCCCGGTTAGTAAACGCGCCGCCATCACAGCTCCACGCGCCGCCATCGCCGGGATACCGCTGAACCCGGAGAAGAAACTGTGAAACACAGGGAATCCCTTGTCCTTTTCGACTTTGTATCGGTACGTTTTAACGTACCGGCTGCAGAGCTTGGCCTTGCCACCGGAGACCGTGAGCGCGTGCAGCATACCGTCGCCGTCGAAGAGGTGGTAGGGACCACGCGGGAGGAATTGCGGGTTGGGTCCGTTGCGGATGTACGCGCCATCGATTTCCGGCGGAAGCGATCCCTCTATCACGTGGCATTCGGTCGGTGGCAGCTCGTCCACGGGGGCGAAATTGTCGGCGAGGATGTATCGCGGGTCGAAGGAGGGATTTCGGGGCGGATCGATAAAGGTGTCGATGAAGTGATCGGCGGCACTGAAGATTCTCGACGGCAGAGAAGGCGGTTCCACCGGTTTTCTCGTGGGTCGCGGTGGTGGTGTGGGAATCGTAGTCGGAATCTTCGCCGACGACTGCGTCTTTGTTGCGGCGTTTTGCTTTCTGTCTAGGATTCGAACCGCGGAAGTAGTTAGGAAAGGGGGTGAGAGTGGTGGGAGAGGAGGGTTCAGGCTTTTAGGTAATTTAGAGAGGAATGTGGAAGAAAGGGAATCCATTTGGTTGGGATTCTGGGATAAGTTTTAGCTGGGACATCTCCGTCTATTTATTGGATCAATAATGCTCCAATGTCGCCATAGCAGCGCGGGACCATTCAAAAATATTACTTTTTTAAACCCTACAGTTATACTTTATCGGGTATATATTAATTAAAAAAAATATAATTAATTTAATTATACAATTTAACAAAATTAAAATATATGATTTAGGGTTTATAATATTTTTCTTTATGGTTTATAAGATTATAAGATACAGTTTTAGTTTTTTACTGCGGTGAAGCCGCTGTAACATTAGATTTAGAGTTTAGGGTTTTTGTTAGAGTTTATACCATTTAGCTTTTAGGGGAAGACCTTATGGACACCGGTTCTACGTCTGCTGCTTCTGGATCATCAGCTAAACTGGGCTCAACGGCAGCATCCCCCGGTAAATCGTTCAAGGAGGTGCTAGCTCCGGATCTTCTTATTCAAGGGGGTAAGAGCCCATTTACTCATGTTTTGATTCTTTTTGAAGATGATGATGTCCAGCACTTGGTCGTCAATGGCAAACCATGTGTAAATTTTTGTGCAAAAGTGAACAGCGAGATTCGGCAAAATATGGAGTTCACTGTCTATATCAAACCATCGCAAAAAATTAAGAGTTTCAAGTTCTATATCATAAATTAATTTCTCTCTGGCAGCCCAAAGGCAATATTCATTTTTTGGACATGGAGAGAGGCTACTACCTTTTTTTTTTAGAGGCTACTACCTAGTGAAGCTTGAATATGAGGAAGATTATCATAAAGCACTGTTAGGGGGGCCTTTCTCTATCGTAGGGCATAGTCCATCCCCTTTTTGGCACTCAGACTCACCATTTGGATTCTGTGGCTTCCTGGATTCGCATTCCAGGGCTTCCTCATCAATATTTTCATGATTCATTGCTCAGGGAAATCACCTGATATGTTGGGAGCTATCTAAAAGCTAATTCACATACTATCGAAGCAGCATAGGCCATTTTTGCTAGGGTGGCTCTTGGCCTTGATTTTACCAAATCTCTTGTACCATGTATCTCTGTTCAGGGCATGGATTTCAAGATTTGCTATGAGGATTTGAATTTGGTGTGCACAGTCGGCAGGATGTATGGACACATATCTGCCTCCTATCACAATGGTTCTTTGCCAAAATTGAATATCTCCTCTGGCTTGCCAGTTGACTTGAACTCACTCAAATCGGTAGCACCAGAATCGACCGGCTCAGCGCTAGCTTACTTGCCAGCATTCCCAGCCCATGTTCCTCCTATCCAAGCTAATGATACCGACCGGTTGTCTATCCAACCTGCTATTAGGACTGGTGGGGTCGACTCTGGGGAATTCACATGGCTAATCGCACAAAATCCGCGTCGCCCATAGAGGACTTCGACTGCTGCTACCGTCGCATCAGGTAACAAAGCGCCACCCTCCTTTCAATACTCTAATCGTTTTGATGTGCTTGCAGGTGCTACAGCTAGTGGAGCGGGCTAGGATTCGAAGGTTAAGGAGTCCTTGCCTGTTGCGACTAAGACTGTCTTGACTGATCCCAGTTCCAATCGGCATCTCTCCAGTGGTCGTGAGCCAGCTGGCAACGCCAAGAAAGCAGCCAATAAGCATCCAAAGAATATCTTGAGTATACGGAGTCAGATCACATCACCATACTCAGCCGATCAGACCCAAAATACTCAAATCTTTCCAGGCAGCTCACCCCCTCCGTCTAAAAGAAAATTGGTGGTGGAGTATCTGGGCTCTAGTTGGTCCCCTCTGCCAGTCTATTCTAACACTCATACTGGGCATATCAGCTCTACAAATCCAGTCGCTCTTACCAGCTTGGCCCCCCCTCTGTTATCTTCAGGCCATCTTGCGGTCACCATTCAGCATCCACTTGCTAAGGATTTGCAATCTGAGTCTTCTGTTGGGTAGTCTTCTTTTTTGCCACAAGACATTGATACTAAGAAGGCCCCGACTAGGGGGTTTCATGTTTCCCGTACGGAGGGAGTGATGTTCTCTTTGGAGGTTCATCCTAACCCGGACCTGATCTATTCTGATGATGGTCGTATGAGCATTGATCCTACTATACATGATGACCTTATGGCTCCGGTTGCCCAGGGTGACCCCCCTGATGATCTTATGGGGTTGGTTGTCCAGAGTGACCCCCTGAAGATCTTATGGCTCTGACTGCTCAGGGTGATCCTTCTGATGATATCTATCAGACTCCTGGGTCTGGGTTGCCTGCCTCTGAAGTCTACCCGCGGGACACGCCTCCTTCTATTTGAGGCTTCTGTACCCCTGGTTCTGGTCCTTTCTCAAGCGATATTTGGTGTCTTTTCCTCTGTCGTTAATTTAATGGATTTTGGTATTCTCTATTGGAATGACCAAGGCGTTAATAATTTGAAAATAATCGACGCCTTACGGGATTTGATTCGCATTCACTCTATTAATATGGTTATTATTCTTGAACCCAGAGTTAGTGGCTTTGAAGCTGAGCACATCATCAGTAGCATTGGCTCCGGTTTCTCTAGTTCCTTTCGTGTTGAAGCCCAGGGCTTCTCTGGAGGCATTTGGCTCATCTGGAGAGACTCCTTCAAAGTCACAGTGGTGAAACAGACCTGATAGTTTGTCCATGTTTGCATCTCGCATAAGTTACTGCCTGACTTTTTTCTCAAAGCTGTATATGGCTCGCTGAATCCTTTTATCCGGTGCTCGCTCTTGGAGGGGCTGCGTGATCTTGCTGATGTCACTTTCCAACCATGGGTATTAATTGGCGACTTTAATGCTTTCCTCTCTAATCATGATAAAGCGGGCTGGCGTCCTTCCTCAGGGTGTGGTCCATTTAGATCTCGGGTTGACTATGCTGAGCTCTCTCTCGTTGGCTTCTCTGTCTCCAGATTTACGTGGAGGAGGGGCACCTGTCATGAACGTATAGATTGAGCTTTTCGAAATCGGGAATTCTCGGATTTTTTTGGCACATGTGGAGTGTTACATCTTCCTCGCATTTCCTCGGATCACTCCCCCTTGTTACTAACTTGTCATCGCCCAGATGCAGCTCTAGTTAGGACTGCCTATTTTCAGTATTTATAGGCTTGGGAATCTCATCATTGCTGGGAGGGTTGACCATCTGCCAATTGGCAGCAGGACTTGCCTTTAGAGGAGGCCCTCTTTCGGCTTCAGATTTTGCTTACCGACTAGAAGTTAAATATTTTTGGTAATATTTTCAAACGCAAGTGCCACCTCTCAAATAAAATTGCTGGCTTGCAAGCTGAAATTGCAAGGCATCCCACTAGGTATCTGTGTGAGCTTGAACTTAAACTCCAGCTTCAGCTGGAGGAGGCTTTGACAAATGAAGAACTATTGAGGAAGCAGAATGCGAGATGCAATTGGGTCACGCTTGGTGATCATTCCACTTCCTACTTTCACTCCTTGCACAAGGAACGGAGAGGAAGGGCTTATGTAAGGGCTATCCAACAGGAGAATGGAACTTGGAGTTCGGATAGTGATGTTTTGCTTGAGGAAGATACTTCCTTTTTATGGCATTTTTAGAGCTGATAGAGTAACTTCAGCCTCACCTCTGGGGCACTTCCCAGTTTCTGGTCGCTTTCCAGAGCTATTGAATGTCCAATCAGTGTTGGGGAAGCCGGTTGACCCTCTTGAAATTAGGGGTGCTCTCTTTGATATGGCGCCTAATAAGGCCTCTGGATCGGATGAGTTTTCTCTGGGTTTTTTCAACACAATTGGGATATCATCGCCCCCTCTCTTGTCGCTTTTGTTCTACAGGGTTTCACAGATGGTTCCCTTACTTCCGCTGTGAATAAGGGAATGATATCTCTTCTACCCAAAGTCAACAACCTTGAAAAGTTTGGCCATTTCCGTCCGATTAGCTTGATCAATATTGTGAGCAAAGTGGTTACTAAAGTCCTTCCTATTTGGGTCAAGACGGTTATGCCTCGGTTGATTTCAGCTAACCAGTCTAGCTTCATTCGAGTTCGGTCTATCTCTGAAAACATTATCTCGGCCCAAGAATCCATCCATACGATGAAGAATTCAAGACCAAGCGTGGGTTTATGGCTATTAAAATCGACCTTGCCAAAACTTTTGATATGGTTGAGTGGCCTTTTATCCTAGAAACTCTCATTGATGTTGGTTTTCCTTCCTTCCTCACCAAGATCATTATGTCTACATTGGAATCTGGCTCTACTCAGATCATCTGGGAGGGGCGAAGAGGAGCGGAGTTTTTCCCCACAAGAGGAGTCTAACAAGGTGATCCCATCTCACCCAATCTCTTTATCCTCTGCATGGAACGTCTTTATCAGGCCATCCAGTTGGCTGTGGAGTCGGGGGCTTGGAAACCCCTTACTTTTGGTAGATGCAGGTGGCCCCTTTCTCATCTCTTATTTGCAGACTATCTCATCCTCTTTGGGGAAGCCACTGTTTCTCAGGCGAACATCATTCATGGGATTCTTAACTCCTTTTCTACAACTTCCGGTCTTTCAATTAACACAGACAAGTCTATTTTTTGGGTCTCCCCTCGAACTGACTTGGCCGAAGTTAGTAGTGTGGAACAGATACTAAGGGTCGAAAGGGTGCATAATCTTGGCATATACCTTGGTGTACCTATTATTCATGGTAGGGTCACTAAATCTTCCCATGCGAGTTCTCTGATTAAGATACGGAACAGGGTCAAAGTTTGGAACTCGAGGCGTATCTCACCTCGTAGAGTGGTTTTGAGCAAGACGGTATTGTCTGCTTTTCCATTGTACCCAATGCAGACTTGTTCTCTGCCAGTGGCTACGGTTAAGGAATTGGATAAACTAGTGCGTCAATTTCTTTGGGGAAGCGATCCCTCACTCAGGAAGCCAACCATGGTTAGGTGGGATGTGGTCTGTTTGCCTAAAAACAGAGGTGGTCTTGGGCTTCGCAAGTTTAGTGAAACCAACCAAGCCTTTATGGTGAAATTAGCTTGGGAATTTTACTCTGGTGCTCAAAAATTATGGTCACAAATCTGCTCAGCTAAGTATTCTACCTCCTCCACCCATATTGCTGGCGGGCAGTCTTCTCAAGGCGGCTCTCACTTATGGAGAAATCTCTCTCTTTACTTTGGTCTTATTCGGGATAATTCTAAATGGGTCGTGGGAGATGGATGTAAAACTCTTTTTTGGGTTGACGTTTGGTTCCCATTTTCATCCCCGTTATATTTGAGTGCCTTGTTCCCCTTATCTCCTTCTGACTCTTCCTTAACTGTTTGTCATTATGTTGATGTAGGGGGGCTGTGGGACTTTAAGAGGCTTCAGGCCTTACTTCCCAAGGCTTTCTTAGACAAGCTTCTTACTATCATCCCTCCTGCTCGGGACGAGGCCGAGGACAAGCTGATGTGGATACATTCCCCTAGTGGGAAAATTTCATGTGCATCCGCCATTGAGATATGCCGCTATACCCCTGCCCCTCCCGAGAATGCTATTTGGAACCTTATCTGGTCCTCAAAATATTATTGGATTCTTATGGAAGTTATTGCATAATGCTGTTTGGACTAATTCGGAGAGGCATAGGAGAGGGATTTCGGACTCTAATAGATGTCATGCTTGTTCTCACACAGAATTCCCTCTCCATTTCCTCCGCGCTGCTTTTGCAGCAAGGTTATTTGGGCGACTCTTTTGCCTAATCCTCCAAATTTCTTTTATGACTCTCCTTCCATACATGACTGGGTTTATCAATGCTTAACTTATGCTAACCACTCAGTAAATTGGTTTGTGATTTTTGTTGTAGCTTGCTGGAAGATCTGGTGTGCCAAGAATGTCGAGATTTTTCAAAATCATCCATCCGGAACTCCTCACCGTGTTCTAATATTATTGCACATGCTATTGAAATTTCTCGTTGTTTTGATGATCATTTTGCGCAGGTAAAGAGAAGGGCATACCATGTTGATCGAGTGCCGACCCGAGAGGATATGTTGCGCAACCAAGGCGAGGTCTCACTAACCTTGCTAGTGGATGCTGCAGTGTGTCACCATAGTGGCAGCGCTACATGTGGTGGCATTCTCAAGGGTCTAATGGATACTAAAATTCTTTCATTTTCCGGCTGAATTGGAACATGCTCCTCTTCCGCAGCAGTGCTTTGGGCAATCCTGCACGGAATTGTCACTATCCATCAGCCAAAGCTTAGTCATGTGTTGATTGAATCTGAATGACGGCCTGCCTTACAAGCTATCTTTGGGGTTGTGGAGGACCTCCCAAACACACATCTTATATGTCGAATCCAGAACTTACTGAGTGGATGCTGAAATAAAGTTATGCTTCCGCCCTCGCTTTGAGCCGCAAGAAGCGGATGATTTGGCAAAAAAGGGGTTAGCAAACAGTTATATAGGCATTCAGTATGCTTGTGCTGCCAGTGACTTACGACAGCTATCTCTTTTTGATCTTGCGTCATCCCCTACATTCCGAAGTTGGGTTGGTTCCACCTCAGTCAATCTGGGTGGATTTCTGTCAATTCTGGATCACAACTACTACGATCCACAGTTACTACGAGCCGATAACCAGCATGCCATTCAGCTTTATGTCAGATAGGGGTCCATGGTGACTAATCTGTAGTGGGCTGCGGCGTGCGCTAACAACGATGAGCATTCTGGTGTATCTCTGCGTCCTGTACATCCAACTATGAGTCTGGGTGAAGCTCATGTGTTTAGACCACCGTAGTGTGTCGTGTGTTGTTTGATAGGTTAGTCCTTGTATCATGGCTTCGGCTTTCACTATATATAAAAAAATTAGATATTTCAAACATACTTTTGCTACATGTCGTCATATTATTGGATATATTACCGGGCCCGACTAATTGTTAAAAATAACACTCAAAATATCAAAAAATGTCCTCCTGCCACGTGGAAGGAGTATGTTTGAAGTGTGATATCAAAAGTGTGTTATATCGCTACTTCCACCTGAGTAATCACAAATGGGAAAATGTGACAAATTGGTGCCAAACTATCTATGCCTTATATCATTTGCGGATCTAACACGAGATCATCAAAGATCTATCAATAATTTGAACAAGTAGCCATCAAGTCCCATTCATGACAATGTATACTTCAATGACTCACCCAATAAGATATGGCACAGGCATATTGCTTGCGTTGTCTGCATTAAAATGTAAGTGATTTTGTAATACTCATGCGAGAGTATTTCCGAACTGATCACGATATCTGTTGTATATTTTGATCAATTCCACTCAAAATCCATAACTAGTTTAAGATTTTTTCTCGAACTAAGATTTCGAAACTGATATTAGACTTTACTTTTGGCAACGAAAAAAATCTAACAGAATTCGTGCGTCATATCATTGAAGATTTTAAATATGTTTGGGCATGAAATCTTCGGACGAAATATTCAATTTTTGCTCTCCAAAACGATGCAAAGATGATGTGATGAAGATGGTAGGTTTGTGTGGCTTTCAGCGCAGTTGGCAATTGCAGTAGGGGCCCACTCTATCGGCCAAATATCTGAATCTTGTGGTTTTCTATGATGCTAATAGGCCAAATATCAAAAAAAAAGGCCAAATATTTAAATCTTGTAGTATGAAAAATAATATATTTTAATTAATTTTTAAATTGTGAAAAATTTACAAACATATATTTAAATAATTGTAAACCTAATAAAAATATTGCTTAATATTACATCAGTTTTGCCGCAAAAAATCAAAAACCCTAAACCCTATAAAATCTAAATCTTAAACTTTTTTTGCGTACTTGCAAGGTATCCTACCGGCCGGCAGCCAGTAGACTAATCATCCGTCCCGGGTGAGCACACTAAGTGGTAAAGGACTGACAAAATGTTTCTCTCCATTCACATGGGTGGGAATCGAACTCCCAAACTCATGCTTAAGGGATGAGGTGCTCAACCACCACACCAAACATGTTGGTTTACGCAAATGTTTCTTGAAGTGTGATTTTTATATGCCGAACGCAAGCTGCCGAATGAAAAATTTACGATGTCAAAAATTATTTTCAATCGTTGTATATATTATTCGACCGATGCAATCAGTTCACTTAAGTGTACTGGATTCGGGTCGTGGGTTAGTTCACTTAAGTGAACTGATTGCAGCCATCAGATAACATATCCGACAACTGAAAATAGTTTTTAGCACCGTAAGCTTTTCATTCGGCACCATATGTTCGGCATGTGAAAAAAATTCTATTTGTCACAATGGCTTCCTAAATTTTTGGTTGTTTCTTGTTTGTTGTGCACCCACAATATTTTTTTTTTTGATAAGTAAATTTTTTATTTATTGCAACTGTAACATTACATTTGGGTTATTTACAATATGGCCCATTTTCCCATTTTATCTGCATTTTGCAACATGCCCCTTATCCCGTTTACAACTTTGCGATTTCCGCCATGTCTTCTTAGATCTCAATTCACCTCTAATTTTAGCTACTTTTGGAATCTATTCACCTCTAATTATCCCGTTAACAACTTAGACTTAATCAAGGATTTTAGCTACTTTTGGAATCTATTCACCTCTAATTATCATCTTTTGATGCATTATTAGCCTCACACAAATATATGGGTTATTTTCTTGATTTAACATGTTTTGAGTGCAAGAATAAAAGCTACAAAAGTTCAAGATTTCTTTGAAGGAAAGAAGGAAGATGTACCTATTTTGAAGCTTCAGATTTTCATCATCACAGAGGCTATGAAAGCTGAAATTTCGAGCTCATAACTATTTTAGAGGCTTTCTACATTGAGGAGTATATAGCTACCCATATTTGTCTAAGAAAGATGAAGCCTGAACAAAATAATATGCTACTAGAAGCTGGAAAATTACATTACCTTTACCTGTTTTGGAGGACATGATCCGAGCTTGTGGATGAATATATGGATGATCAAAGAATATGGATATCTTCAATTCAAACCAGGAAGCCTCGAAACTAATCTTCATACTCAAAAGATCCCTGAGAAAGAAGTTATGAAGCAAACAAGGAAATATTATCATTCTGCCGAAAGAAGCTGAAATCCAGAATGAAGTTGACATGATTTAATTTTTATCTCCCTGGATATTGACCTTTTTGCAAATGATGTCTCATCCAAGTTGTTCATTTGGAAACCCTCTACAATATTGAAGAAGACACTTCGAGCAGTTTCGCATATCACCAAGGAAAATGCACTCCATATTAGGAAAGTTCACTCCTCAAATGATTCACTTCCAGTAGGTGTATGAAGTGATGAATCCTTGAATTTTTTGACTTCCTAACCTTACAGAAGCTAATCAATGTCAAGTTTGAGATCAAAGGTGTCCACAGTCATGGAAGAATCCACAAACATACCCCAAGTCCGAAAAGTCGCGCACAAGGTGTGAACGCACAAGGTGTGAACGCACAAGAGACAAACAAGGAAATTTCCAAACCTACTCAAATTTGTATCTTTCGATTTCTCTATAAAAGGGGGCATGTTCCGTGACCTAAAGCACAGATATTTGCATTATTTTCACCCTAGAGAACTGTCCCTAGGATTCTTTGGAGGTTTTGTTCAGTTCTTAATTCGTTTTTCCAGCAATACAATACGAACAACTTTTACCTTTGAAGATCTTTGTTTATGAAGTTTTTTTCGAATCTATTGCTTGTTTTTGTTGCTATGGTTGACTAGTTCACTTGTTTCCTTGACTGATTACTTGGTTATTTAGATAGTGAATGCATGTTAGTGAGGTGTTAGTCTAAAAAACCAAATCTGGTGGTTGAATTCTTGTAAAAACAACAACACTCTATGTTTGATTCCTTGGTTTCTAGATTGATCAAGTCGGAGTTATGGGCTCGTTCCTTTGCTATATTTTCCAATTATTTGAATTTCATAATAGATAGTAATCCTAAAAATAATAGATATTTGGATACAAAAGCAAGAACGAGACCTTAGAAAGCAACCTTCACTAAGTAACACTAGTTGGCGGCGGTTGTGATTACATGATGGTTTTTCTTATGTTTTGGTGTAAGAAACGAGAAGATGAGCATGTAATACTTAAACAATTCATGTTTATGCTTAGTAGAGATATATAAAAGGTAACTAGCTACAACAACAAACACTATACACATTAAGGAAAACTAATGATCCGAATATACATATATCTTATCTTTTGAATCTTTTTGGTTAGTCAAGGACTTTTCTCAATACAAATCTCTTCACATACTTCCAATTCTTGCTTTAGTTTAGTTTAGAGTCATTACTTTGCTCTTTTTAATCACAAAATTGCACAAAATTTCCCCTGAAAGTCACTATTTTTGTAGTATAACAACAAAGAAGATCTAACCATTTCTCTGTGGATTTGACCCTTGCAAATTTGCTAACTTAGTAGTTTAGTAGAAAAAGTAAGGAACATATTAAATCTTGTGTGGGAGGCCTGCCGCCTAACGACACTGTAGAAAACTGCTCATCAAGTTGGCGCCATTGTCGGAGAAAGGCAAAGGTTCTAGTTTGGTTTGTTTCTATTTCATTTCCTTTTGTTGCTTCTGTTTTTCGTTTTTCTGTTGGTTCTTTGTGTTCCTGGTTGTCTTATGCCAAGAAGAGCACCTAATAAGGTTAATAATTCATCTACTTTTGATCTTGAGCCTGAGAGAACACTAAAGAAAGATTTAGCTACATTGAGGAGGCACACTGCCCCTAGCTCACTCGAGGCTCAAAGGACTGAAGTTTTGGAAAATCTAGTTGGATATTGGCAAAGAGAGATAACTAATTATCGAATCCTAAAACTTTGAAGCAATTGATAGCCCTTGATTACAGCAAGAGGAAGCTAGCTGTTGAGCTTCCTGATCTACATAAGGGAGTTAACTTTGAACTCAAATCTAGACTTATACATCAATTGCTTAGCTTTGCTGGTCTTGCAGATGAAAATCCCATAAGGCCCTTATCTGAATTCAATGCCATATGCACGAGTATGCAGCCTATAGGGATTAATATAGATGTCATCAAGATGAGAATCTTCCCCTTTTCTTTCAAAGGCAATTCAAAGAAATTATTCTTTTATCTTCCTTTTGTAAAAGTCACTACTTGGAATGGATTGAAGCAAGCATTCTAGGAGAAGTTCTTCCATTCTGTGAAGCAAAACAAGCTAAAAAGAGAGATAAGCAATGTTGAACAAGCACTTGATGAGAGTTTATACGATTTTTGGGATATCATTAGGTTTCATCTTACCCAAACCATGGTTTCACTAACCAAGACTTAACTCTCTACTTCTATAATGGTTTGTTGCCTGTAGAAAGGATGATGGTTAATGCTGCTTGTGTAGGTTCTTTTGCTGAAAAAGACACCCCTTGAAGCCCTGCACGTCTTGTATGAGCTAGATAAAGGCTCAAGGTATGAGAGCAAGAGGATTTTGGTGAAGAAGGTAAACTCTGCTGAGGGAGAGGATGGAAGCCTTACTAAGAAGGTTAAAGCCCTTAAAGCCAAAATATTGAAGTTGAATGATGAAGAAGAAAGGAAAAGGAGTCTACTGGTCAATACCCCTAGCTTGCGGTGTCATATCCTAGGGATAGACTATATTGTGATTTTGGTTTGTTTAAAGATCCCAACCGTGTTCACTAGCATGTTAGGTAGTGAGGCCGAAAGACAAAACTCTTCTCATGCTAGTAGACGAGCTTGTAGCTTGACCATAGTGCACGCTTATACATGGATCCTGTTGTCATTAGAAACAAGTGAATCATTTGATACACAGATTGCATGTATGAACATCTTGATGAGGCAATACATAGGTGCCTTGAGTTGTTTTCTCTCCTTGTGAACCTTCCCTCCAATCTGTTGCTTATTTGAACGTAGTGTAGTGACAATATTGAGTTTGAAATTCCTTAGTCTCTAGTTTAATTAATTTCTTTTTAGTAGTGTAATTAAACACACCCATTGAATGTTTCAGTTGATTTGTGATGAATTAGGAGCCATGGCATGTAATGAACCTACTCCTTTGGGAGAATGACCTTTATTTACTTGTAAAGTTACTAAGAGACCGTGTGCACTTGCACTACCACCACATATCCTATCCAATCGAAGATTTACATGAGATATGCTTCTCGTGCGCTCGTTTTAGTCACTCGTCGGAACATTGTGGCTTCAGAAACGGTCTGGTTGGTTCTGACATAGTGGAAAAGCAGGATGGGGTGGCAAACTCCGGTGGGCTGTGTTCTGGATCTCCCATTATAGATCCGGACGGCCCGAACATTGCCCTTTCGGGCTCCCCTACCCAGTCTACAATGCTTGATTACAACAGTCCTCTACAGGCCTTCCCTGCCAAATCCTCAATATCAGACAACGGGTTGGCCATAAATTTAGCAAAGTCCTACTCAACATTTAATGCAATCCCATCGTATCTCCAGACACCTGTCAAAGAAGATTTGGCCAACCACACCAAAATCGATCTAGACCCGAGCAAATAAGGTTGTTTGTTCCTTCCACAACCGGCGCTTCAACAATTCAAGGGAACTCTCCTGATGACATTGACCTCAGGATCATCGATCAGGGCATTACTTCTTCTTTAGACTAGGATACTCGTCCTAGTGCTGTAGAGGTCAACCAAACAGGGCGTGTCAAACAGGTCTGACCCTGCCTGCCTGCGAAAAACACAGGTTTGGGTCGGCCCGCCCTATTTAAAAAACGTGCCAGGCTAGCCTGGCCTGTTTAGAAAATGGTCCAGGCTGACCTATTTTTAAAAACAGGCCGGGCTGGGTTGAGATTCCCAGCCCGGCAGGTTAACAGGCTGACCTGTTTAGCCTATTTTAATTTATTATTATTATTTTTAAATTTTTATATTTTTTCTTACAATTTTTTTGAATCTTCCGGTTCATTTTTGTTTTATAATTTTATAAACCTTACGACCAGAGAACGATCGTCCCAAACAGAGAAAAGAATGGCCAGACCAGAGACCGGAAGTCGGAACAGGGCTTCAGCTGCTGCGTCGCTTTGATAAGAAACCCGAGAATTACGAGGCTCAGTTGCTGGACGATGTATATTATCTGCTGCTATATGTTTATTTGGTGGGAATATTGATATACTGCTTATAAGTACTCTAGATGTGTAGAGTCACTGTATTGTTTCTTTTCTGGCCAAAAGATGTTGCTTGTCATAAATATTTAGCATATTGTGAATTCTATATATTGGCAACCGTAATTATTGATGAACTTTGTCTTGCAATTTTTGACTGATGAACTTTGTTTTTAATATTTGTAGCTGATGAACTTTATCTTGCGATTTATGAACTTTGTAGTGATATTTATGATTTGAGTGTTTAAGTTTTATCGATTTAGTTGTTATACATTTTTTTGATCAATAATAAAAACAAGACAATCAGGCTAGCCCATTTTGTAAATAGGCTAGCCTGGTCTGGCCTATTTTTTTGGCAGGGCGGGTCAGCCTAGCCCGTTTTGTAAACAGGCTAGCCTGACCCGACCCACATTTATAAAACAAGTAGGTTGAGTTTCAAAACTCAGCCCGCCAACCTGCATAAAACAGGGCGGGTCAGCCCATCACGCCCGTTTGGTGACCTCTATAGTGCTGTATTTGGGGCTGATTTCGCCTCGTGTCTGATCTTTTATCTGGTTGTCCCCCCAACTCACTTCTAAATTGCTACAGCCCACTTGAAGGGTTCTTTCGTAATTTCTGATTTTGGCTTTATGCTTCCATTGTAACAACAAAATCCCTTATTTGGGATTTGTGTATACCTTCAATTGAGGGAATTTGTAAATACACATGGAAGGATTTTGGTGCGCACAATATTGAAATTCTGGCTACGATCATCAAGATTGGTCACACCACTGCAAAGCTTGTGCACATAGACCAAAAAATCTATGTTTTGGTGCGGTTCCGACGAATTCATATCATAATTTTCTAAACCGTAATAAAGGACTACTTAATCCAAGGAAAAATGTGCAGCAAAATTAACGATGACAAAATAATTGGAATTATATCTAAATATGGGACTTTTGATGTTTTTTGCGCAAATTTTCCAACGATGTGACTAATTTTGATGATCTCGATCAGAATTGTAATATTATGCATCATTGACACAAATTTTATGAATACAAAAAATTCTTGAATTCTTTTTTTTTTTTTACTGAATACCCTTATTTTGGAAATCATATTGATAATAAAATATCTCACTTATCAAAAAAATAAAAACAATCATTCACGGCAAGAGTGCGTGTATTCACGACTGGAAGGCGCGTGACTGCAGTTCCAATATCGGTGCTCGGTTAACGGAGTTGGCGTCCGGCCTTTTGTCCAACGGGTTCCTTCACAAATTCATTTCTATCGCATTCCTCTCTCTTTCTCGTTCTGCACAAATCTCGCCTTCTGAGAATTTTGTTTGTTTACGGTATGCCAGACTTGCATATATGAACATATGGGCGGGTGAAATACGTGCTTCGGTTCAGATTTTTCACTCTTCTCATGGAGGTTGATGAAGTTCGTTAGGGGCCAATAGAGAGGAGAAGCCGACTTTAAAACCTAATTGTTACTTAGACTGGATTCTACATTCCGGTTGTGGGAAAGGATGCTTGGATTGTACAGGGAGCGAGCTTTGTAAAACATTCGCCGGAATTGTGGGGTTCTAGTGCGGTATGATTAGGGTTGGTTTGCGGAATTGATTTCGAGCTTTGTGTAGTGGGTGTTATGTTGATCTCAGGAAATGGAGTTTTGGTTGGATGGATCGGTTAGTCAAATTTAGATTCATCGAGAATCTTCCCGGTAGTTTTGAAGTAATTCAGCGAGGGTTCATTTTGTAACGGAATCAGAGCAGTTTTGGCTGAGGTCCATCGTTTATGTTTGCAGGATCATTTCCTTCATTCGCTTTTTTCTGCGCGTTTGAATGAAATTGATTACAGTGGAGAATAACTTTGGGATTGAAATTTCATCTTTTTGCTGGTAGAGGAGTTGCTTTTTTGCTCTTTGCAGAATGAGCTTGAAAAATCAATATTTGCCGTTATCTGAGAACGAACCTGATAAGCGTGATGAAGATATAAAGTAATTACCTCGTGTTTATCAAATATGAATATTAATATATCTTCAGCTTCTTCCATAGATTTTCTTGTGTGGGAACTGAACATGGTTTTCTTGATGAGTTAGGAAGCCGAAATGGTCATATAAAAGGGAGTTCCTATTGTCATTGAGGGAGTTAGATGCCTGCAAGAAGTTACCAAGTGGTTTTGATGAATCGCTTCTATGGTAATCTATATGACTCTCGGCAATCCTGGTTTCATTACTTGCGTTCTGAATTGATATTACGTTTATATTTCTGCATATGAAAGTTATTCTGGCTGTTGACTGCAATTTGTTTGTTATTTAGAAGCCTCCTGCATAATTTAAACTGGTTTGGTTGTTGTAGTGAACTGGATAATGGCATGCAAGATAGACCAAGACTCCCCGGGAGCATCCAGTTTCAGGGTTTTAAACAAAATGAGTATGGATCATCTCCACCTGCAAGGGGAGATTCTGGTAATTACGTTAGAAGCAATTATGGAAAAGTAGGAAGCCGTTCTTCTGGGATGAGTGATCGGGACAGTGATTCTCAATCTGATCGTGATTCAGGTTTTGTTTGGCATCAGTTTGTGAACTCATATTTTGGATATCTCATGACCTTAAGTCTAATCCGTAAATTATCTCAAAACCTCATGTGAATGCTTTAGATTCTCCTATAGATTAGTTTGATAGAGCAGCTCTGCTTTCGGCTTTCTTCTTTTACCATTCCTCCGTTTCCTTCTTATCAGTTTATTACTGCATTATCTACTTGTTTTTTATACTTAAGTTTGATAAGTGTATTCTTATTTAGATTCTGGGAGACGATACAATCAGCAATCTCGACGGTCTTGGCAGGCCACGGAGCAAGATGGGCTCCTTGGAAGTGGTTCTTTTCCAAGATCATCTGGATATGCACCTGGAGTATCTGCTCCAAATATGAGAACAAGCGATAATTATCAGCTTAATAGAAGCAACGAGCCATATCATCCTCCACGGCCCTACAAGGTTAATTAGGCCTTCTATGTATCTGAAAAGGTCTAGTCGTTTTTTTCCATAATCATTTTTATTATTCAGTGATAATTATCTTCTGAACTCATAATTTTTCAGGCAGCACCTTATTCAAGAAGAGATACAGATTTCCTTAACGATGAAACTTTTGGCTTAAGAGAGTGTAGTAATGAGGATAGAGGAGAAGAGGAAAGAAGGAGAAGAGGTATTATTATGTTATACTTGTATTCATCTATAGTTTGTATCTATTGTCTCATTGGTTTGTTATATCTGGGGACGCCCTACTTGGGCTGCAGCCTCTTTTGAGCAGATAAGAAAGGAACAACAAAAGGCACTTCAAGAAAAGCAGAAGTTAAATCTTGAACAGCATAGATCTGGTGATGGTTATGGACTTTCAGAAGCGCTAAGCGATAAAATAGATGAATTGGGACCTGTTCTCCCCGTAGATGAGTTGCAGGTTTCTGCTCCAGGCCTTACCTTGAGTATTGCATTAGAGAAATCTTCTGTTGCTTCATGCTCTCCAGTACATAGACCACTTGTTCCACCTGGTTTTAACAACAATATTCGAGGAAAGAGTTCTGGATTGATAGCTCCATTGCATCATGATTCATTAGAGGTATACAGCTCCAACTTTATTTTTTTTTTAATCCAAAACCCAACTTGTAAGTTGTCTTATATGAGCATTGTCCCAATCTACATTAATTACTAGCGAGATGCTTTGTGGAGCATTTCTGCGTAACCTACTCTCGAACTACTCTTTATCGTCTTTGGTTTGTTCAGACAGGTCTTGGGAGTTAGGAGAGTTTGGCTCTTGTCTTCTTATTTTAATCAAGTATTTTGACGGAATAGAAATTGTGTTTTTTTTCTTCTTCTTAGTTCAACTTTGACCTTACTTTTTTTACTTCGAACCTTGGTAAATATCACTATTCACTAATGTGATACATTTTTTCAAATGTTTTCACATCTTTATACGCAAGTTAACATTAAGTTTTATTTAATTGTAATTATTACATGAATTCTTTCATGTACTTGCCTTTTAGCTAGGAGGTTCTCTCTATTGCCTTTTTTGTGTGTGTTTTGGTAGGTTTTATCTTTCTCTTCTGAGTATTTGTTTTCTGACTTAGTGTATCCTATCTTGAATCTCTTATAAAAGCGCTATAACCTTTCATGTTTATGATAGCATATGCAGAATTCCTATCTTTCTTTCTGAATGTTCGCATATCTTCTTCAATGAAGGAGCTAGAACTTTCATCAAGAGAAGTTGTCTTGGATGCCAAGACAAACCGTTGTCAAGGTGGTATTACTGCTGGTTTAGGGCCATCTACGGACAATAAACCTGTCATGGAAAATCGATCACCTTATACTTTAGGTCCACAAGTGACCTTGTATAACCCTGAAACTCTTAAACTCACGACTGACACATTTGGTGATGAAGCAATCGGTTGCACCAATACAGGAGCTTCAAGTGCAATTTTTGAAAAAATATTTGGTGGCACATCATCAATCATAAATTACTGTGGTTCTGATGCATCTGAGGTACCAAATTTTAATCCTGTTTTCCAGACTTCAAATAGACTACCACCTCATATTAATTTTGTGAAACATAACGTAATAAATTTAGAAAGTGCATCTTCGTTTCAGAAAAGAAATTTAGCACTTGAACAATTGCGTTGAACGCCAACTCTATATAAGGTGTATGATAGCAAGAGCAGGCATGATCATGCTACAGCTTTCTAAACTCTTGGTTAATTTAATTTGTTCGCCAATATTTGATTTGGTGCAAGTGCAACTAAAAGAGTGTCGAAGATGTGTGTTTCTTATTTGATTTTGTGTTTTACATTGTAAAACTCGGTGAGAGAAGCTGAGCTGGCTGGAACCAAGGAAATGCTATAGATAATTATACTTGAAAATGTATTTATTTTTTTATTGTTTCACGTTTTAGTTTTGTTTTATCATATATTTTATTGCAAAATTCATAAGGTCTCATTATCATTATATTAGCATACTCGATTATTTCCACTTTTCATTCCGTTTGTACTTGGTGGTAGGATGGATGGTACCATCTTAATGGATCTAGGTTTGTTTAATTTGCGATATTCTGTAAATACCTCTGTATCCCTCTTTGACAGTAAAGTCTCGCTCTTCATATGATGTATTCGTGCCTCATTTCAATTTTTTCATGTCTAGCATCAAGACACTAAACCTGATGACGCAAGGAGCCCATATTCTGCTCACTCGTCAAAGTTTACCCAATGGTTCTCTGAAGAGGGTACGATAATCACGTATTTCACCACTCAGTAATATTTTAAGATGTTTTAGCTCTTATCATGCTGAAAAGTACTCTATGTTTGTGTTATTGCAGAAGCAAAGTCTGTTAATGATCTCTCTTCTGGAATGACTACTGATTTATTATCTTTAATAGTCAATGGTGATAAAGGCAGTTGTCAAGTTTCTGACTTTGATCCAACTGACGGCCATCCTCATGACATCCTCTTCAACAATTTAGAACAAGCTAGTAAGCTTACAATCAACGAGTCATTTTCAGCTGGCGGCTTTGCTAACTGGCCCGGTGATGACGTTAGAGAAGGTAATGGTCCAGCCATGCTTACATGTGAAGACCTTGAGCAATCAATCTTGACCGAGTATAGTGCATTAACTACAAGCAGTCTGCCACTATTAGAGACTTGGAGTACTAATGCAAATGTGGACCCGCCAAGTGTATATGTTGATGATAATGCTTCTCTACACTTGCTATCTCTGCTACAGAAGGATGGTGACCAGTGTACCGATAAAAAATCGGTTGGTGAGATCAGTTTTTCACCTAAAATTCTAGTTCCTCAGGAACATGATATGATTACTACGGTGGTAAATAAACATGAGGACAGTGATAAAAATGTCCTGAATCCAGATAAGTCACTCACCCTTGAAATGCTGTTTGGATCTTCTTTTATGAAGGAGCTTCAATCAGTCAAAGCACCTGTTTCTGTCCAGAGAGGTTCCCATAAGGGATCGCCAGAAGTTGGTGTGCCAGAGCCTCGTGGATTGCCTTGTGCATTTACGGACACTGACATTTCATCATTGCTGCTTGATCCAAATAACCAACATCAGCCGCAGCTGGGTGCAGCTGAGAATTGGCTTGGGTTTCCTAATTCTGATATGAAATTTTCACCAAAGTCACAGCTGAAGGAAATTCACGAACATCGGGTGTTTGGAGGGAGTGTTGAATTTCAGATACCTGAAGAGAGCACACCGTCTGTAGTTGATCATCGTAGCAACCGGATGCCAGCATATATGTCAGATCTTAGTTCCATTAACGATGTAAAATTTGCTTCAGATGCGCCCATGGACCTTAGGGACAAGCTTGACGCGAAGGATGAAGTGGTTAAAGTAGGTTCAGAAAATGTCCATTTTAGACGAGATACTTATAAGAACGCAGAGCCTCAACTTCCTTTTCACAGCCTCTCGCTGCAGCATTCATCACCTCGATTTCAGTCTCCACAGATGGCACAAGTTAGACCTTTATACGATACTTTGGATTTGCCTCTTGCTCACATGACTTCACAGATGAATTTTTTGGGTCCAGAGACCATCTTTAATCATGATTCTCCAGACAATCATCGCTTCCCTCCGGATATGGCTCAGCATCAATTTCATCATCAACATATTAGGAATGCTGGGTTTGATGTTCCATCTTATCACTCAATACTGCATCAGATGCAAATGCAGGAAAACCAGAACCCACACATGTTCTCTGTCGTCCCAAGAGGCGGCCCTAGCTCCCATTACGGTAACCAGGCAACTAGTTTCCTTCAGGCGAAGAACCAGCTACATGTTTTTCCTCGAGGAGACTACCAGCCTAACAGCAGTATTCATCGGCCACTTGCACCAGGTAGGTACTTTCAACTTTCCTTTAACTGATATGTTATACTTCTCGAAATTTCTGTACTTGTTTTTCGTCTTCGTAAGTTGTCTACATGCTTAACCTTTTCTTAACAAGAAAGGTAATAATATGCTGCTTGAGGCCATCAGCGTTAATATGATCAGAAGCAATATGTTTATCTCTGTTGAACATTTTTAAAGAAAGATGGTATTTTTCCCGGGCACCTGAATCTCCTACCAAACTCATTCGAGTTGTGCTATTTTATGTTCACCAAATAAGTATTGTTGAATCGCCCAACTCTAAAACCCGTTGAATCGCCCAACTAACTTGTTCGAGTTTATCTGTTGCATGTTCACCAGATAGGTATTGTCGTACGATTGAGTGCCATTGCGTTTCCTTCCTATCTTGCATCTCTTTACAAGTCTTTGTGTACCCATCTTCCATCTCAACTACGTGAAAATACTAAAATCATTACAAGAATTGCTTATTTAGTTTATCCAATACAGCTCCAGACGACAATTATGCTAATAATCATCCCCCTGAAGCTTTTCGAAGACTGGTTGAGACGGAGATGAGGGCAAACCCGAAGCATATCCCCACCTTTCCATCTGGCCAACGCCAAGGAAGTTATGGTCGCAAGGTGGACATGGGCTTCAGGTATAGGTAATTCTCTACCGCCAGGCGTTTCTTTGTTTCATGCTGCATTATCCAAGCAGATAACAGATGCACTGTTGTTGTTAGAACTGGGTTAAGCATCCTTCCCACTCACTGGCTGTATAAAATGGATTCGGTTCCTACATGTATCTCTGTGACTGTAAAATGGGTGTAGATGCCTGCATTACATTCTTATTCTCTCTCTCTCTCTCCCTGTTGGTGTTACGTTATGTTGTGTTTTGAAGGCCATGAGTTGTTCCCCAGAAGAGTCCTCGATTTGTTTCAAGATTTTGAGTCCGATGGAGCTTTCCTAGATCAACAATAAAGAAATCACATTCTCCCAAAGGCATTATCATGAGATCAGTGGT
The DNA here is from genome assembly GCA_025802335.1 of Pinguicula primuliflora. Lineage (NCBI taxonomy): Eukaryota > Viridiplantae > Streptophyta > Magnoliopsida > Lamiales > Lentibulariaceae > Pinguicula > Pinguicula primuliflora. The sequence continues at coordinate 6,436 of JAOYMZ010052331.1, read as the reverse complement.
CAATTCTAAAACCTGTTTTTTTTTTTTTTTTTTGATAGATAACGTCGTTGAGAGGATTTGAACCGGTGATCGGTGAGTGCAATTCTAAAACCTGTCTTGTCCAATAGATTAGCCTTTGGGCAGCAGAAATGACGGTAATAAACCAAACGACCACAGATTTTTTTTCCTCGCTGATTTGGTGTTCTCTTCTCTCTGCTACACTCTCTCCTATCTGTTAGATTCCTTTCCACGAGTTCTGCGTCCTTTCGCACTGTTGCCACGATTCCTTCTTCCTTATTTAATTGCATTAATCGGCCTCATTCTTCTCGAACCGTACGCCTCCTTTCGTTTCAAACCGTGATCTTTCATTCGTTCTCAATTGTTCCCCTTCCATTATTCAAACATGAAAGGTGCTATAGGGCACCGCAAAATGTCATTGCCGTGCCCGTATAGCGAAATGTGTCATCGAGGTGCCCGTATAGCAAAATACTTCAAACGTTGCGCTCATTCAATTTCACAATAGTAGGAATCTTCTCCTTTTTTTTCCTGCTTTCGGTTCGTTTTATTCGCTTCTCTGATTTTTCTCTTTTTTTTTTTTTTTTTTGAAGAAACAGAGAAACTTTCCTTGTCGACACTTCTCCGTTTACAGTATAATTTTGGATTTTCGGTGCCCGATTTTTACGTGGACCGCTTGAGATTCTTGGAGATTCTTGGATCCACGACATCTTTGTTTTGACCCACTACAGAGGCTCATCCAAAACAAATCCTTTCCTTATCTTCAAACATTCTTAAGGGTCTCCAGTCCAGCATAGTTCGAGTGACGCCATGAAATAAAGATGATACTCGCCTCATTTGAAGTTATTTTCTTCACTCTAGGTTCGCTGGTCTCTGCTTTTTTTCAAAAATCTAGGGTAAGTTTAACTTATTTATGGTTCTTTATGGTTAAATTGAATTAATTTATTCAATCTATCTCAAACTATTGCTTGTTATGATGATTGAATTTGGGGGTGGTATGAAAAGTTAATGCAAAATGTGAAAAACCTGAAAATTGGTCACAGGAAGGAATCGGAATTCAGTCCTATTCATATATTTTTTTTTATGGAACAACCACAATTGACAAAGTATATGTGAAAGGATTTCAACCCAATCACATGTGAATTATACCATACCAACCCCTCACCAGCTCTTTCCATATTAATGTACTAACTTTTCATACTACCTCAAATTCAATCATCATAACCACTAAATCAATTCAATTTAACCCTAAAGAAAAATAAAGAAGGAAAACTTACCCATGATTTTTGGAAAAGCAACACTGTTGTAGACCAGCAAACCTAAAGTGAAGAAAATAAATGAGTTATCAAATTCCCATTATTAGGAGTGCAACAATGTCCATACAATACACTACAATGTCTCAACAAGCATAGCAGCGAATGTTGAGAAGCTCAACAACAGTTGCGGCTTCAACTGCCCTAATCGAGCCATCGTGTAATACCATCTTCACCAGGAGCTGCAACGATATCAATGCGGGCATTCAAAACAGCCTGCAAATGAAAGAGATTGCTCAGTGTGAAACTCTAAACGGAATGAAAACGAAAGAAAATAAATAAATACCAACTTACGAGAGGATTTCTGCAGTTCACGAGCCGGCACTCTTCTAAAGAACCTTCAAATGTCCAGCTTTCCCAAACATCAAAGCCGTGACTGGCAAATACAAGTTCCATTCTTCGGTTGACCTGCAAAGCAAAAAAACATAGATTCTGGGAAGATGAGATCATAGGGCTCAGCAAATTTCAAACATAAATCATCAAACAATCACCAAAACCATGTGATATACAGACACGTTATTAGCAATTGAATTACTCGATATATATATTGTCATTTTTAATACATGTCAAAATGTGACAACTTGTATATACTACATGTACCCTCAACTTTGGCACACTTCATAACCCCCTTATGTGACACCCATCACAATCACACACACAACCATACTCATTTTGTAACGTGTGGTTATAAAGGTTGCAACATAAGGGGTTTATAAAAGTGTATCAAAGTTGAGGGTCCAAGTAGCATTATTCTTCTGTAAATATAGCAAAAGGTAACACACAACTCAATTGTGAGTCTTTACCTGCAATAGTTTGCCTCCCGCAGTAAATGATCTCAAACCAATTGTATCCTACGAGGTGCAACAATAGGAGAAACCAGAATCAGCCTTGCAAGTTTAATTATCACACGCTTGAAATAAAACTCGCAGTAGTATTGTTTTTCCTGAAACTGCAGTATCAACAAGGCAATGCTGGGGGAAAATATGAAATTATTGTCATCCACGAACCTTTCCCCTAAATACAACAAGGAACTGTGCGGCAGGATCTCTTTTGGATATATTTGGCAATGTGTCGAGGAACCAGCCACCCCCTTGAATTCTTTGTCTCGAAACATGAAGTGCAGGGCGGTCTCTTGCATGTAAAGCAATTATATAACCATCTTTCAGTAGTTCCCCGGATCTTTTATTAAATTCTATCGTAGATTTTAACAGAAGCTCTGGGGGTAGATCAGGTTTGGAGTCAACTGGTGCTTTTCTGTTTCTTGAATCTTCAGGAGAAGCAAACCGAGAATTAGGACTCAGCGCTTGCTCCGTGCCACTCATAGAAGTATCATCTTCTCGGTATGAAGCACCCTCTTTTTCGAAAGATAAAGTTTCATCTGCTTTGTTGTACGATTTCTGGCGACCGTGTCTCTTCTTTGCCTTCTTACTTGATCTGCTTCGCTTTACTTCAGATTTACTTGAAGTAGCTTGAGACAAGGCAGAAAATTGACTATGAGATAAGGCTTCCGTTGACTGAGTCACAACCTTTTTATGGGAACTTTCAGCAGCTGGCTGAATACCTTCAGTCAGCTCAACAACTGAACTGTGGAAGGAAGCTTCATTATCTAAGTTGCGGCTTTGTTCATTTTCATATCTTACCCCACTTTCTTCTTCTTCTTCTTCATCAGACACAGCAATCTTTGGGACGATATTATCCGTAAAAAATTGTTGTAGAATTGAAATTGATTTTTCCCTTATTTCAGTCCATACTTCTTCACTATAATCCGCACTACGAGGAAGAATCAGGACATTGGGCATCTCCCTTAACTGAAAAAGATGGAAGTTCCTCAAGCATATTGTTAAAAAAACACAATATTTTATCTAAAGACTACTGATCATACCCAGGCTTCCATCCACTGTGGCCCTTCTGCACCATCTAGAGCACAACCAGCAAGTGTGCCATCAATCAAAAGTTGTTTCACTGCACAATCATCCAGTAACTGTGTACTCCCAGTGTTTACAAGAAATGCACCTTTAGAGAAGTATCATATTATATGATGAGAAACATAACTCCGAAAACTATAGACTCAAGATCCTCATTAACAGCATCAAATATAAATTACCAGGTTTGACATGTTGCAAACAATCTGCATTGATAATTTGAACTGTATCATTAGTCAGAGCACAGTGCAGTGATATAAGGTCACTTGCAGCAAGCAAGTCATTCAGGGTATCCATTCTTCTCGCTGCAGCCGGGAATCTCAATGAAGATCTCTTTACTTTACCATCTGCCTACATGAAAAACGCAAAAATAAAGTACAAACCTAATTTAAGAAAGAACAGTAAAACTTAAACAAAAATTTCAGTAACATAGCTTTCGCATGTGAAAGACTACTAATTTCTCCAAATACAACCAAACTCAAGCCTATGTAAGATTAACATTCCGTCAATCCAAGGATTATATCTCCAGATCCATCGATTTACTTTACCTCATTGACATCAAAATACAAGACGCTCATCTTAAACGCCAAGCTCCTGTCAGCCAACGATGTCGCCGAAGCAGATCTGCCCACAATCCCCAACACCAACCCACGACACCTGCGCATTCCACGGCAGAGCGGCTGCACCGAGCCGAGCCATCCAGATGCGGAGAGCGCATGTCTCGATAGTAGATGCGTACGCCTGAGTAACCCCAAAATAAGCGCCATCACTGTATCCGCCACCTCCTCAGCCCGGCTCACATCGACGTGAACTAACCTGGTCAATCCGAGGTCTGCGGCGACGGCAGAGTCTACGTCGCGGTCGGAGGATCCGAGGCACAGTATCAGCTGCCAAGAACGTAGTCGACGTTGCGCTGCTCGTGGTAGGAACGAGAGCGAGTGTAGAAGAACCGCCACCGCCGTCTCGATCCGCGACTCCGCCAGCCGGCTGAGCGGCACGTGTTCAACTTCCGCGACGCCGGCGAGGCATTCCTGCTCCAGAGCTGCATCTTCGATACAATTGAGAGTTACGACCAGAGGTAGAGGCATTGTTCGCCTTAGATGTCTGTTTCCTTCAATCCCCCGCCACAAGAAAAATCCCAATCTATGAGGAAATACAATCACACGCAATCAGGAGTGTACTGTATATTTGCTTAGAGAAATCTTGATTTCTTCTTCTTCGTGAAAGTGAGGTTTGAATTTGAAGCAGTCGGACTGCACACCGGCCTGGTGTGTTTCTGTGTGATTGGGTATTTTTGACTGGGATGATGCCCTTGAGTAATACCAGTTAGGTACATTTTTTTGTACATTTTTTTGTACATTTTTTTAAACTTTTTTTTTTTTTTTTTTTTTTGTTGATATACATGTGCATAGCCATAAAAAAAGGAATGTGTGAGAAGAGAGAATAAAATAGAGAAAATAAAAGAGAGATAATGTAGTTATGATATGGTCACATGTGTGTGTCAATTAAAAATATTAAAAAAAGATGTACAAGTAGCATCACTCCCCTTAGAAACCTTTATTACTATTCCATCTCCAATTTTCGAAAAATGATATGGGGTATGAAAATATAAGAAGAAAAACAAAAAAATACATAACACATTAGATGACCATTAATTGTGAGATCACTCCATAACCTATGGTATGCTGTCAAGTGTGTTCCTATACTTTTCCTGCCCAAATTTTCACTACTCATATCATCTTCTCCAATTTTCTATTTCATTTTCGAAGTTTATCTCATTATTACTTTATCGGTACACTATTTATTAATATTAAAATTTAATATAATTTAAATTTCAATCATATTTGAAATTGGTACAAGAAAAATAATATTTAAAAAAAAAAGATAAAAACCTTGTGTTTTGATAGGTTCTAACGACATCATCGTAGATAGTTTCTAAACTCTAATTAAGACTACTTAACCATATAAGAAAAAAAAATACAACAAAATTATTGGTCACGAAGTCACCAAGTTCCAACAGTGTATAGGGTGTGTCAAATCTTGGTGTCAAAAAGTAATGTACAAATATCATTATCCCTGATAATAAGTTACATTTCATAAGTTGGAGTTATGTTCGTATTTACCGTCATGTGTGTGTACAACTCATATAACCCAGTATTGTTATAATCACTAATGGAATTGAATAAAAAACTTCAGGTGCTGAATGTTAGGTGCCGAATAAATTAGTTACGTGACGAATTCTAATTATGACCATCAGATCGAAGTGTTGGATAACAATCTCGGCAGTCATGATTAAAATTCGACACATAATTCATTTATTCGGTACCTAACGTTTGGCACCGTAAGCTTACTATGGAATTGAATCTAACAATTGAAATCACATATATTGAAACCAAAAGTATCATGATCTGTTATGGTCCAGCTGACATCAATCGTTATTTTTTTCATATAATGGAGAGTAGAAAACTAAGGAATCAAAAGTCCAGAATTGCCCCTGCTCAGCGAACCCTAACTGTCATCCCTGGAGCTCAACCTCATCTTCTTGAGTTTGACAAGAATCTCTAGGCTCAACCGAATTCTTAGTAATTTGATCACCTTGAGAAATGAGAGGTAAGTGCTACTATTTTTGTTGTTTCTTGTGTTGCTAACGGTTCTGTTTTAGCTAACACTGAGTAGAAACCGTAAGTCAAGCAAGATCCAGAGCTGGGAGAGCCAAAAGAGCAGGAAGAAACACCACATGAGATGGCTGAAATCATCGATCAACCCACCAAACCTCCAGATGAAAGTGGTGCACCTCATGTTGATCTCTTCACGCTGAATCCTTCCAAATCTGAAGTTCCACAGACCAAAGTGTTGCACCTCTTGTTCTTTGTTTGACTTAATTTATTTTGACTTGGCAGTGTACCTTGTTGGTAAAATAGAGCAAATTATCAATTGCGAGAACTTATTGATATTCTGTTTCAAGCTCTATCGTGGACGCGCACACTGCCTTGAAAGCAATTTCGGCACCACCGCAGTGCTAATGGTCACTTCGCCAGTCGCTCCTGAAGGTTACCACAGCCACCTCCTTCACGTGAAGCACTTCACGGTCAGAGGTTGGAGCAAGACACCCCAACCGCCGCACAGAGGAAACAAGAGAATATGTAAGTGGATTGCTAATTGCAAAGGTGATTTTCGAGTTGCCAATTAAGATGTATTTATAGGGGA
>JAOYMZ010052320.1:0-13871 GCA_025802335.1 Pinguicula primuliflora | reverse complement strand
TTGCAGTAGAGAATCTGGAATTTCTGGTGGACTTCACAGTCATTGACATGGAAGAAGACCCTAATGCCCTGGTCATTCTAGGAAGACCCTTTCTAAAAACCTGTAGGTCAATCCTAGACATAGAAAAGGGGGAACTTACAGTGAAGTCTGGAAAGCTGTGGTAGTTTTTGGCATAGACTCTGCGCGAATCCAAGTTAGAAGGGAGAGTAACAGACTCAAAGAAAACAGGCAGAAAAATTTAAGGCCAGCAGTTCTAAGAGAACAGCACGAGAGATGTTGAAGGAAGCAGACTTGGAGGATGAATCCTTTCATGATTTATTGAGAAGCCAGTTTAAACCGTACCAAGAAGGGAATAGGTCAAGAGAACAGGAGTCTCAACTGCGACCTCAAAAGAAGAAGAATGCGAAGCATCTCAAAGTCATAAGCTTGAGATCGGGAAGAAAATTTGAAAGAAACACCCACCCACCTAAGGAGAAAGATGCATCCAGCTCAAGAAAGGCGCAAGTGGAAGAGTCAACCCCAGTGAAGACACAGAGGAAAGAAAACACAGATGGAATAAGATAATGGCCGAATTTTCTAGAGTTTCAGCATTGGCTGATGAAGGTTCCTTTGTGGTACTACCTGACAGTCCTGAACCACTCACTAAGGAACCACCTCCGAAGCAACAAGACCCAGGAGCAATCAAGCTCCCCATTAAGTTTGAAGGAATTTCCGAACCTATGATTGAGGAAGAAGTATTTTTTGATCTGACATCAGGGGTGAATGTGATAGCTGAGAAATTTGCACAGTGCCTGAGGTTTCCAGAGCCTGAACGTTCCTGCATTGTGAGGATGCTAAATGACATTGGAGTAGTCACTAAAAGGGTATTAAGGAAGGTGAGGTTCACTATGAAGGACCTTCCATTTATTCAAGACTTTTATGTTCTGGAAATGTTTGGAGAACCTCACTCTCCCATGGTACTTGGAAGATCATTTTTCCAAGTCCACACCACCACCCCCTGCCAACAAGAAGACATATTCGGCCCAAGTCCACACCACCACCCGAGTGCTGCACTAAACTAATGATTAGGAGGGAAAAACCAAATGTTCGAGTGTTTAAACAAGGAATATTCTCGTCTTTGACCAGGGGATGACTCCATTTTTGGAAAAACGTTAAGTCTTATTCGGCTTGAGGAGTAAAGGGATTCATTCCTCTTCGGAACAAATCCGGTGATTAGGTGAAGCCACGGAGTGGAGCAGAGAATTCACGGGAAGAATTAAGGCCTCAACTCGTCACCTTCAAGTAGGGGGACCTTGATTTGTTTCTCTTACCCAGCGGCGGATGTACATGGATGCTTGGGGGAGCCCAAGCACCCCCAGTCCATCCAAAAATTCCTTCATATGTGGCTTCGGTTGACATCATTTTCTTAAACGTGGAACTTCAACTGCGCAAGGTGAGAGCTTTTGAGGTTTTAATTACGAAATTCTGGAGATTTTTATTTGTAATATTCTAATTTCTACAGTTATGTTTTGCGTTCTTTCGCTCTGCACGGTTATTTTTTGTGGAATGTGTGAATATGAAAACGATAAAGGATTTCTTTTGACCTAAATCTTCACATTCTGGTATGCTTTATCGAAGAAGAATGTAGGTTTCGAAATTATTTAGGTAATCAATATGTTAATTTGAAGTTGGAGAAGTACCAGGAAAACGAACTGTTCAATTTATATTGGAGAAAGTTGTGAGTTTGAGCATAAGAATTTCCAAGACATAATAGGACCAGATTAGAGACTGTCGTTGATCGTCTGTAGTCTATTTAACAACATTAATTCCATATCTGCTTAATTAGGAATTGCTAACAGTTTTCGTTTTTAATTGTTGAAACCATTTCAGTCATCATAAATGGTGCACGAAATATTGAGGTAAGCCATTTAGGATCATCGGTTGAAGTTTTCTATTAGCACCCGATACATGCTGTATTCACTTTATATACATATATTTGACCTGCACATTTTTGTGGATTCCTTGATTGTTTTTGGGATACAAGAATTTGCATTGGTGTGACTTGAAGAGAAATATTTAGAACTCAAATATTGCATCTCTAAAATATAGGTTCTTCCAACACAGAAGGTGTGCTTAAATGAGGAGTCGGCCTGATTTCATTGACGCAATTCATGTTTCTTTCATGTAACTCCTTCTATTTCATTTTCTTATTCATTTCCTTGTTCGAGCTTTGTGATAATTTTAGTGTCAGGCTAATGTGACAATGGAATTTACCTTAATGAAAGCATATAATCTATTGTCTAGTCTGTTGTTACAATAAAGTGCTACTGTTCCCGCATCATTTTCCATAATGAATGTCATCATATGCTTGTAGGTAAATAATGTTATGGACTTTTCCGTAGGATTCTTAAGCTGCTCTATATTATTGTTGTCTGAATCTGCTCCATCTTTGGTTGATAATATCCGTGCAATGCAGTTAGTCTTATATTACTGAAGAACAGGAAAGGTATTGTCTTATATTACTTGTCAAACGTTTGTTCATACTTCACCATTCACATATTCCAGTTCATTTAAGTTGTGTACTTGATGTTCATTGTACTTGACTATATGCTTCTCAAGAATGTCATTTTTTATTCTGTCGAGTTTTTGGATTCAGGATCCCCTGCCGACCCTACTATTTGATAGAATCCCTAAGGTAGTCGTCGAGCAGGGAAGACGAAGAAGTCTGATTGTAAATATGTAAAAATATTATTATTAATACAATTATTGATTTATAAAAAAAATGCTTCTCAAGAACTGTACTAAGTAATAGGTCCGGTACTAGTAACGAAAATGGGTACCGGTACAGATGAGCTGATACCGGTTCATCGATCCCGATCGCAGGGAGAGCCGGTACCAGTACATCAAATGAGCACCTCCGGTCGTCAAATTCTAGATCCGCCCCTGCTCTTATCCTTGTATCATGGCTTTGATGTTGGTTAACATTGTATGCATTCGAGCTCATACCTCCAGTATGAGCTAAACTCATTCGGCTTGAGTCTCGGTTGAACCTCAACTATGTAACACTATCTATTTGGATCGTGTAATTAAGGTCCTCGTTTTGTTCTATTTCATATGAATGTGTTTAAACTTGCTGTGAATGAGAAGTTGAGATTCCCTTGCATGTTCGATCTCCTTTGTTAATCCTCGTACCGATAGATGTCTTAAAGCACGGTTCATAGTGTGACAGAGTGGACTTGTGTGACTACCTTTCGTTAGTATGAGTGCTTGCCTTAGCTTAGATTAGATCTTGCATGTTTCTCATTTATTTTGGAAACCTTGCTTCGGTACTCGATCACAAGGGCAAGGTTAGACTCTAAACACAGATCATCGTCGTTCTGGGGGGTCATCCCTAACTTTTGATGCCACAATAGGGATAGTTAAACTTATGAGCACAATGTCGCCTTTTTGAGGTTTAGAGTAGCTATGTGTCTTGCCCGTGAGCCGTAGTTGCAATTGAGTTTCGTGGTATGAACGAATAAATAGACCTTAATGCAAGAATGAACATGAGTGTTGCAATAGTGAGGCAATACACCCTGCCTCGAGCCATTCTCCAATCATTGTTCTATTTTTAATCTTCATTTCATCCATTGTCTTAGCTAATTGTTGAAAGCAAGTGACAACGAGCAACTTTAGTTGGTACTTTTTTAGCTTGAGTTACAATCCAGTCCCCTTTTACTTCTAAGTCGTAGTTTAAACAATCAAACTAAACATGGTTACTCTGAATGTATTTAAAGCAAAACATGCTAAGGTCTTAATCCTTTGGGAGATAACCCTTACTTGCAAAGGTTGTATTACTTGTACGATTGCGTATACTTGCGCATTTGTGTGACGTATATTCGTTACATCACTGGGGGTGAGAGAGGCATCCAGGTGGGTGGGCCGCCCATTTTCAAAAACGATCCGCGTCCGCCTGGACCGGACCGGACCGTTTTCGAAAATGGGTGGGCCGAAGATCGCCCATTTTTTTTCTAGCCTGGATCGGACCGTTTTTTAAACGGGCGGAAACGGGCTTCGTATCCGCCCGTTTTTTATTAAAAAATTAATTTGACTATTTTACCCGTTTTATTTTAATCCATTTTACCCATTTGGCCCGTTTTACCCGTCTATTTTACCCGTATCTGCCCATTTATTTATATAAAAATTTAATTAAAAATATTTAATTATAAATGCGGGTTATACGGGTCCTGCCCGTATCTGCCCGTTTTAAGTATTAAAAAACCGGACTGCTCGTTTTGTTCAACGGTTAAAATCCGGACCGCCCGTTTTCGAAACTCAAACCGCCTGTATCCGCCCGTTTTCGAAAACGGGCTAAATGGCCCGGGCAAAAACCCGTTTTGCCCGGACCGTTTACCTCTCTCTAATTGGGGGTCTCCATGAAAATAATTTTCACATCTGTTGAGGGGTGGAGTATGATTGCGTAAATCTTATCCTCCCCAGACCATGCCTAAGGGCAAAATTTACTAGATATGTGTTGGTTTGGTTTGGTGTATGTAGTTTATACTGCTCTTCTTTAATATCTGGATATGGATGGATCTAAGATTTAATTAATTGTATTTAAAAAATATAAGATATTAAGAATATAAATCATCTTATTTATTATTATGTGAATTGATATATCTATTCATCACGGAAACAATCTTCCCATCCTATTAAGAGGTAAAGATATAATTACGTACATCCTACCCTCCCCAGACCCTGCATAAGGACAAGATTTATTGGATATATTTGATTTGGTTTATATTTCTATTCATATATTTTCCATAATGAAATTAAGATCAGAAAGTGTGTAGAGATAATTTCAAAACTTACCATAAATTATGGCTATGTCAGCTTCACCACTATAAAAAATTCTAAATTTTATAAATATGGATGTAAAGCGTAAAATATTAATCTTATTTTTTTAGTCACCTAATATTGAATTTTGTGCTTATTGCTTGTTCAAACCTTTCTATTTTTGTATTAGTAATGATATTATTTTGCAATGAAAATAGCTTCTCAGATCTCTTAGAGAACAGTTGCAAATTTGATTATAATTATTTTTGTGCTATTTTTATTATTTAAATATTAATTATCATCACTACGTATACTGAAAAATTATGTGCACGAAATGAATTTGTCCCCCTTTAAATAAATTCTGAATCCACCACTGGCTACTCTTATTAAAAATTTGAGCTGAAGATGATAGATAATAGCACCACATCTCTATTTATGTTGATTATTCTTTACTTCTCTACTCAATATCAATGTGGGACAATTTACCAGAACTTTTCACGTTGTATGCCAATTCCTATTTAACCTTTTTCATCAGCTTCATGCTGAGTTATCATTAAGTTGTCTTTTAAGTTCTCATTTTCATGACGAAAAACTTCAAGTTCTTTATCCTTTTATTCGAACGGGTTCTTCAGCATCCACATGCATCATTTTATGTCTCACACCCAATCAGAGTACTTGGTAAGGTAGCAATCCTGATTAAAGAAATTTCAAGTTCAAGGTCTATCAAGAGTGCTTGGTCAACGCTAATTCAAATGAGATTTTAGGCTGCATGCAGATCCCTTAATCGGTGACCGTAAACTGTAGGATAGTGTGAGGAGCCACAATATTATCTCATTTATCTACCTAAAAAAAGATAACTATATATTAGGATGAATTCGATAAATAATAAAAAAGGCAAATAAGTGTGGCTTAGTTGGTAAAACACTTCAACTTTGACCAAATAGGTTGAGACTTTGAGTCATGAGGGATAAGTGAAGACTCACTATTGATTCTCTTTTCAAAAATAAAAAATAAAAGTGGTGAAACCTCGAGCTTTATCCTTAAGAATTTTTTTCCCGCTTCTTTTAACCTGGAAATTTTTTTCTTCCACAAAGTTTTCGCACATTTTTTAATTTGTCACGGCCCGGACGTGGGAAGTCCGCGACCTGGTCCCGAACTTAGGAAGTACGAGAAGAATAATTCCCAGACTTGGGAATATCGGGCATCATTAACATGACTAATCTAGATGATTAGCCTATCCCAGATTTCGAAAGTCCGGGATTTTGAAACATTGGTGGGAAAACTATTCCCGGAGTTCCAAAGACCGGGATAATTTATCCCCCCTATTTTCCCAAGTCGGGTGTTTAAGTTATAAAAACATGAGCAATTTTACAATTCAATACCACAAGCACAATCAATATTCAACAATGAGCTATATCGGTTGGGGTGAAAATAGCAATTAGCGCATGCCTATATTAAAGGTAGCGGCAAATCTCGCAATGGAACCAGGTATGCATGATGAGAACTACATCGGTTGTGAATGTTCAATTTCCGAATTTAGACCTAAATTTTTGCATAGGTATTTTGCTATTTCCTATGACTACTTTGCCATAGATCTCCCGAATCCTCGCCAAGTTAAGGATCAATTCTCATTGTGGAAGATGCAGCATTTTCGTATTAAAGCATTTATGGAAGCCAATAATGCACTTATTGATCCAACAACCTACTTACTTGTGGTGGACGACGAAACGAAGTTTACTGAGAAGTATAAAAATATGAAGACTATGAATTTAGAGAAGTTTTATTATTGAGAAATTCTGTGGGGACAATAGTTTGAATTTATTATTGTTGTATTTTCATTTGCGTAATAAATTATTTACTAACATGTGCTCATTGATAAAAAAATTCATTAATTATAGTTCACAAATACATGTCAATAACAAGTACATCAAAACGAAGAGTCATAAAATTCGCCCTCTTGCATTTCTGGAGATCGTTGTTTCTTCTACAAAAAAACATGAGGATATGGTTAGATATATATTCATTTAATTTATTAAATTTAATGAATTAATACTTACTCTACGTTGTCTTTTCGACTGTCCGGCGTCCATCTCGTTCGGTATTCGCTCATTTCCTTCTTGGGGACCTGGCCTCACCCTTTGTCGTTGAGCAAGGGAATGCGTTAGCGTAAAAGGTGGCACCGGTACCTCAAACATTGGACCATACGGTAAGAATGACACTTCATATGTCTTTTTAGTGCTTCGATGGTCATCTCCGAGAAGCAGAAATTCGGAGGGTTCACACCGTATTTGCACAAACCTACATATATTTGATTGATTAAATTTAATATTTAATAAAATATCAACTTTAGTTATAACAAAAATAACTTGTATCGCGTGTAAGCAGAGAATGTCAAACCGCAATCACTTCCCACAAGAACACATATGATCAGCGAGTATGACGTGTTGCATTTCTTCTTATTTTTTGGTTGTCACTTGCGCTATACACTGCCCGACACCCATGGAGGCTCAAAATTATTCGCAAATGGCTTGGGGCACGCTTAGTCACAGTTTCGTATAAGAGTCTTGCCTTATCGCTCCATGCATTAATATTTGAGGTCATCATTGCACAATCATCCATTCGTGCTCTAAAATATTTTATGCAACTCTCCTACATCTGTTGCACTATTGAGGTGATTGAGAGACGGTGTGTAGCCTTAACCTCTCCGTTAAAGCCCTCGACCTGATTCATTGTCATGATATTAAAATGCCTTCCATCATCGTAGGATGCGGTCCACTTAGCTACATCAATGTCTGCTAAGTATTGATGCGCAGCAGGGTTACGAGCGAGTATCCGTTCTATTTGGTCATGAAACTTTATTTTACTCTTCGTCGAACCAGCTGTTCAAGCCATTTCCTTCACAACCTTATCTTTGTAATGCACATTTAGGTTCGAACAAATATGTCGTAGGCAAAATCTGTTAACACCGATCTGACCATTGAATGCTGAAAGTCGACTAATTGCATTCCGACAGCCACTTCCTCTATCGGAATTTATACAACTAGGTCAGTCTTTGGTCATGTGTAGTGCCAACCTCTCTAAAAACCAGTACCATGCAGCCTCAGACTCTTCGTCGACCTGTGCAAATGCGACGGGCAAAATATATTCACTAACATCTTGTGTTACCGCAACAAGTAATTTTTGCTTGAAAGGACAATAGAGATGCGTACCGTCGACAGATAGGACCGGTCTACAATGTTGGTAACCAGCAATGCACGGCCCAAATGTCCAAAACACATAAATTAGCTCTTGTTCAGTAGGAATCTCGGTATCCCTTAAATCCCAGTCGACAACATTTGTACGGTTCCAGTGCTTTCGTTCGGCTAGGTAACTGGGTAACATTTGTAAATGTCCATGTTACGTGCACCATCCCAGTTGCCCGCTGTAGGGCAAATCAAGCTTTTGAATACTTGACTTCAAAGCTGTACTTAGATTGTATCAGCAGTTGCACATGTTGTACCGAAATGGCTATAATATCAAAATAAGTAGTGTAAAATATAAGAAACTACTAGTATGTTAATGAATAATAAATATAACTAGTGGGCACCAGCATCATTGGTTATTAACGAAACTAATTCTGGGCAACCATGGTTTTCGTGAGATTGTGATGATACTCATTGATTGTACTAGCTTTGCATGTATAGGAGTAGCCCATTTTGATGATTTCCCACTTGTACCCATTTGGTCTGAAATGTGCATTGAGATTCCACATGTAAGAGGTTGTCTCGAAGTGTTTGCACCGCAGCAGCAACCTACTTTTATCAATTTTGTATACACAACATTCTCTTTTTCCGTGTATAACATGATATTGCTCTACGGCCCACTACAAACGTGATTCGTCTTTGAATAATTGGCCGATCTCGAGCAAACCCACGTCATTGTCGAAACGACTTGTGCTCATAAAAGGGACAATATCTCTTCAAGATTCTTGAAACTGCTGATACTCTTAAAGATCTCGTGGTGTATGTAAAAAATGTGTATTGTGGCTGGTTCAAGCCCACTCCAGTGCCTAACTGTGTAATATCACATTTGGAAATTGTTGAAATTGGGGGTCTTGATTATGAGCCTAAAACCCTAAAGCCTAACACTTGGATTGTCAAACTAACAAGACAGAATCACGCGATTGGTGATCTACCGAGTGCAAGCTCATATTCAAACATAAGGGTTGGATTCTACACCATATGAAGCTCGTGTTCAAACATAATTAAGGGTTGGATTCTACACCATATAAATAATTAAGGATTTATTTTCAAAATCGTCTTCCAAGCCAAATGCTGAAAGAGAAACATCATATGAAGCCTGGACGAATAGGAAGCCTTCAGTTGAACATCTCAAAGTGTTTGAGAGTGTCTGCTACTCTCTTATACCTGATACTAAACGAAATAAGCTAGACAACCGAGCAGAAATTGAGATTTTTGTTGGGTATAACTCATTCTCTAAAGGTTACAGGATTTAGAATCCTTCAACTAAACAGGTTTCAGTTCATCGAAGTGTTGTTGTATTTGATGAAGATGCAAAATGGAACCGAGAAAAAATGCAGATTGAAACTCAAAGTGAAGAAAACTATAAACAGAATCAAAGTAAAATGTTTGATCCAGATGATAAAGAATCTTCTATCAGAACTCATACGTTGCAAGACATTTATAATCAGTGCATCTTGGCTGAATTTAAACCAAGAGACATTAAATCAGCACTGGAAAATCCCAAATGGAGGCAAGCCATGCAGGAGAAGCTTGTCATGATTGAAAAGTACAACACCTGGGTGTAACGAACCCAGTTTATAAAGCCAATAAAGTAGGTTCGTTATGGCAGTACGACAATCCATACCGTACCCGAGCCCAATGATTCTATGAAATATAATATAGCCATAACGTCACCCCTGGTAAATAAGTTCAAGTTGGTAAATAAAATAAATCTATCCATTACAATCCTTGAAATCCGAGGTTAATGACAATTCGCAAAAAAACAGACAACTTTCCAATCTAAATGCGACACCAAACACAAAACATGCAGCACAACACATTTCGCCCTCCGCTGCGACTATCAACCTGTATCACGCACCGTGCAATCTGGATCTGCAATAAAACACACAAAGCAGAATCTTGAGCCACGAATGGCTGAGTAGGAACTTCATGGTTAAAGGGATGTGTCACACCCCAAACTACCTATCGAAAACTCGTTTATCTTTATGGCCAGAATTAATAGTTCTTATTTGGCATTTAAGCAATCATTATGTCAGGTACAGCAGGTAGGAAACAGAACAAACAAACAGCAGTAAGCACATTCAAACCGTGAGTATAAATAAATTCCTGGAACTACTATTCTTAACCATGATAAAGTTACCACATTTCCTACCGTGACCAGCATCAAGGTGAAATAAACATGAATCGAAACTCCTGCTGACATTACACATCAGAATAAAGCAGAATGCACCCGTTCATGACTTACAACTCCACATGACCTAAACCCCCAAACCCCAACACATAGGAACTAAAATATGAAGCATGTAGCAATGGTTGGGCATCCTACTTTCTCAAACTACCAGTAATGCACACATATATGACCTCCTCCATTTGCTGCTCATAAACTTACTAAATCAGTTGATTAAACTTAACACGACCAGCTATTAGCAAGATACAAAATGTTACTTCCACTTGAGCTGCTGCAAGAAATAAACTCTACTTACATCAACGTTAGCTTTCAAACAGATTTCATGATTCACAGTGAAGTAACAAACCAACATCCAACAGCAACAGACATATATATGGCATAGATATAACATAAACTGTGTAAAGGGTACATCTTCTCATCTCCACCACCACCGCAACCACGCCACCACCAGCCTCCCATCACCCTCACTCACTTCACCCTCCTAGGGATGGTCCACCGAGCAAGCCTCGGCAATGGGGAGAAAGTCGACTACTTTGCCGCAGCGGCATAGCCAAGCTTCTCTACCACGCCGTCCCTCGCCCGGGCCTCCTCCCCGATCACAACAATCATCCCTCCGCGGCACAGACGGGAATGGAATAATCCAGCTGCCACCAAGTGCAATGTAGGCAGCTCCTGATGTCCACCCCACACACGCTGATAACCACAATAATGTAACCACTGTTAATCACCCTTCCCCCTCAATTCTCGATCAAGAACAAGCCTGCATCTCATGAAATCAGCAGAAACACAAATCCACAATTTACAAGTTAAGTAGTTATCACAACAAAACATCGAAGTCGAACAGTTCTGCACATCAACCGAACACACATGAAGCTAAGGGATGAGCACACGAAAGATATTCAACCACGAGCAGATTTCATTCCCGATTTATCCCACCCAAGATAAAGTACAACCTGATCATAAACTCCTACCCAATAATCCTATCATCAACCCTTCTCACCCACAATCCCCAATTCATGATTTCCTACCCCCATGAATAAGAAGGGAACTCACAAGCCTCTTCTCAATCACGCCCCTCTGTTCCTACCACCAGATCACTACCACGAAACACATTAACACAAAAATAGCACACGTCCTATTACCCCATTCCTATCCAAGAAAAACTCGGGATTTATGGTCACCCGAATGGTCTAGCTACCCATGGAGAAAGAGTTTCCTACCTTGACATTGTCCTCCCTTTCGTCCTCCAAGATTTCGAGCCTTGCACTTCCTTCTCACTCCCTTGCTCCTGTGTCGGCCGCCCGTTCATTCTTTTCCGTGATTGTTCTGTAAGAAAAATTTAAGAAACTATAAGTTGATTATATAACATCTACCGAATCGTCAGAATGTTTGCGGGTTAAATCTTGACATGATGTGAATAACTTGCGCCACCCCGATCCCTCATCACAGGACACAAATTTGAAAAATATATAAAAATATGAAAAATATATGAAAATATATAAGTTTGAAAAAAATATTTGAAGATAAGAAAATATATGAGTTTGAAAAATATATGAAAATATGAAAATATGAAAATAAATTACTTTGAAAAAAAATGAAAATATATGCTTACAACTTTTATGGACAAGCACAGTTGTTTCTTCATGGTTCAATCAAAATCTGTATATCAAAATGGGAGTAGGCAACTGTGCATTATTCTGGAGAACGAACTGGACTGGTGATGGTTGCCTTGCAGTGTAGTTTGCAGACATACAATCTATCAACTTGTAAGGATTCCAAGGTATGCGAACTAAAACTAGCCTTGAATTCTCAAAATGTATGGCGGAT
Source organism: Pinguicula primuliflora (assembly GCA_025802335.1). NCBI lineage: Eukaryota > Viridiplantae > Streptophyta > Magnoliopsida > Lamiales > Lentibulariaceae > Pinguicula > Pinguicula primuliflora. The sequence goes on along the minus strand of JAOYMZ010052320.1, from coordinate 1,820 downwards.
AACATTTCGAAGATAGTTAATATCCTGGGAAGAGGTACGGCTTGATAACTTGCTGAGAATTGTGAATGAGTATTTTGTTGATAGCCAAGAACTAGATCAATGGCTATGGAGGGAGGACAGCACTGGGAAGCTTACAGTTGCTTCAGCTTATAAATTGCAAGTGTCTGAACTTCAAGATGTGACTGACCATGAACACTCAGAACTCTCCAGATCCTGGTGTAAGTTGGCGCCTCGTCGCATCCAATGCTTTGTGTGGAAAATGCTACAAGATCAAATACCTACAATGCTGAATATCCAGAGCAGAGGAGTACAGGTTCAGCCCTCACATCTCAAGTGCGTTCATTGTGCTCGGGATAATGAAAGTGTCTTTCATTTATTTTTCAGCTGTGCGCAAGCAGGTGACATTTGGAAAGCTATAAGCTCATGGCTAGATATTCCTTAAATTGATAAGTCTCATCCTCTCGAACATCTTGTGGAATATATGAAAAAAGTGAAAGGAAAGAGCAACAAAGATGCGTGGATTTTGATTTGGATGGCAGTGGTATGACATATATGGAGAGATAGAAATTGCATTCGTTTTGATGATGAAGGTCCCCTTGATATAGTTGAAAGTGTGAAAGTAGATGTGTGGTCATGGATTGTGGCGTACGGTCGATCCCCTCCTGCATCAAGTATATCCGAATGGTTGCGAGCTCCAGTTCAGACTATGAACATAGTTATGACTTCAAGATAACCATTTATCTGTTCGTTGTCCAGTTTATTTCTGTACAGATTTGTATGGTTGTAAATACTGTTTTTTGGAAGCTGGAATGAAATCTTTTACTTATCAAAAAAAACTTTTATTCTGCTGGAGAAGAAGGCAAGGAAACGGAAATTGCTCTCGAGTAAGGCGCAGGACACCGCCCCTTCTCGTACACAAGGAAGCGTGTCAATTACAGAAGAGTGATCCTATTCTTCCGGCCTCCACAAGAATAGGTAAGGTGCAGGACACCGAGCAGGGAAAGGGCCCTTGCCGGAAATGGCCAGTCAGTGGACGGCGTGAAGGAAATGGCTAGTCAATCCCAAATAGGTTGTCGGAAACGGCTAGTCAGTGGGCGGCATCCCTTCCTTTCTTGAAAACCAGAAATGAAATCCCGACTGGAGATGAAATCCAATCAATAGAGCGAGTTCATTGTCGGAAATAGGTTGTCGGAAACGGATAGTCAGTCTTGGGGAACTTGGTATATTAAACTATTTTTATTGGTACATAATCGTTATTTGATTGAATGTTATAGTTTGAAATGTTATAATTCCGGTTGCACCGCACCGCGGCGGTGCGGTGCAACCCGCCGTCGCCCCCCCACCGCGCGGTTAAAAACCTCGTAGTGGTCGGTTTCGCGCTGCGATGCACCGCGAAACTGGCAAACCTTCAGCTATGCGCGGAATAGTGGGTTCGACCAAAATTTCGAGGTGAAATAGTCGGTGAAATTGGCGTGGTAGTATTCTGGGGCACCGAGGACGTGTGAATTGAGGTCGATTTTCCATAGCTTGGCTATATCGTCGACGACGATGAGGTCAGAATCGAGGTAGATGATGCGTGTGACGGCGCGACCGCCTACACCGCGGTGCGGAAAAATTCGCACTGCCTCACCACCGGTCCGACGGTGCGGCCCAAACCGCACTACCGGTGCGGTGAGTTTTTTCAGCTCTGGTGAGGTTTTGGTCTATTATAAAAGAGTGATGCTACATGTCCCAACACTTTGCCCCTAATTCATCCCTACATGTAGTTTAATTAAGAATTTTGCAAGTTTAGTCTATCATTTAAATGTCATTAAGAATTT
>JAOYMZ010052309.1:0-13872 GCA_025802335.1 Pinguicula primuliflora | reverse complement strand
CTTACCCAATAAAGGCCAAACCTGTTTAACTTGCAGCAGTGGATATGTAGATTTGCATTGAGAGAATACAATATAATCCGTAGGCTAGATGATCATATAGCAGCAAGCATGATATTTCTACTGAAGGACTAACAAAAAACAACAATTATGCTTATCTCATAGATTAGTTATAAACTTTTCAAACAGTTTAACATGAACCAGATTTAACATCATAGTACAATAACAGTATGATTATAGAAACAGTCTCTTATGTCTAGATAGAAAGGTATAACCAATCTTTGGTGACTTTTCCTCCACCTTAATCTGTGTATTATTTAAAACAGTAGGTATGCCAACTTCATATATCAATCTAGATTCAATATAAACATCCTTAACATTTTCAATAAACTCTACGTCACTTGAGGTATAAGCACTAGTGGATAAAGAATTGCCACAAACCTTAATCATATTATCACTTAAAAAATTTAAAATCACAACAAACAATACAAATAACAATTCTTTCCTAAACCCTTTACCAAATGATTTCCTAACTTCAGATTTTATTATTCCTTTATTATCAAAGGATTTAACAGAAAAAACAGAATCATCAGGTTCAATACACTAAACTGATTTAACAGAATTGGCAGAACTCATATAATCAACATGCTCCATCTTAATTGGAATATTCTCATGAATAAGAATATCAACAAAAGACTCATTCAAGGAATCACTTTCACCAATAGATTCAAGAAAGTCAGAAGTAATGCATGCATTTGCACTTTCAAGAGAAATCAGAGTAGGATCTGTAAGGTATTGGATTTTTTTTGTTTTATTTTCTAAATATATATATATAAATATTATTATTAGTATTAAACCAACTAAATAAAATGGAGCTGCAGCCCAATTATGTAAATTGAATGAAAGGTCAAGTTTGGGGGCCCAAACAATTTTATCCATGTATCGATTGGGCCGAGTGTCAGCCAGCCCAAGTGAGGGAATGGGCCAATGGTACTGTAGCCCTAATTGCTATCGATGACTGATGATATAAGGAAGCGAATTCGCATTCAAATGATACTTACGCTCTTGTGAAAATTCAAGGTCTACTCACGGCGGCGGAGGAGGAGGAGGCGCGAAGCTGAGGGTAGCGGATCCCAGTTCTAGCGGAGGCGAACTACCACCAGGTAGGTGGTTCGGTTCTAGTCTTAGGAGGTCTACATGTGTAGTTCTTGTTGGAATGTGGTTTTCGTCCGTGTCAGTGTGTATCTGTGCTTCTGTCGTGAGGGTGTAGATCTGCGAGTCCTGTTTGTAATGTGTGAAACTGTGGTCCTGTCTGTGAATGGGTGTAACGACAAACCTTTAGTGCCGCGACGAGGAGTGGGACAGTTGCGCTGTTCCGTGAGTCGCGGTTCCCAGCGCTGCGTGCGCCGACGAAGTCGTGAGCCGCGCCAGTTGTGGTGAGGTAACATCGATCTGGGTGGTTGTGAACTCATACAGAACATGTCTGATGCTGGGCTCCTTGAGTGGAAGCCGCAAGCAAATTTGAATATTTTCATTTGTGTGCCATGTTGAACGTGTTTGGCCATGATCGTGTATGAAATATATTGTATGCCTGTTGGGTTCATGAGTTGGGCTATGGGCCGTGGTTGAGTTAAGCTGTGTGCTCTGTTGTAATTGTTGCATGGGTTAGGCTATGTGCTGAGACCGAGTTAAGCCGTGTGCTTGTTCTTGAATCTGTGGATGTGTGCCAAGTAACTTAAAAGGGCTGTGTGCCTGTTGTGTACAGTGTCCTGTTGTGGAGATGATGGCCGGAGTGCCGACAACCTGAGGCGGTTGTGGAGTGGGCGTGCGCCTGATGTGGCGGCGGGGCAGTGCATTCCTGAGCTGAGGTGTCGTGGTTTACACAGCCCACGGGGGTGGCTGAGTGCCAACAAAGTCCGTCCTTCAAGAAAAGGAATGGTCGGCTCAGGGTCTTGCACCTTCTATTGCGGCTGAGGTGCCGGGTGGTTTCTACTGGGCATGAACTGAGGCTGGTGATGTTGTTTATCTTGTCGTGGTTTTGGTTGTGATTAGTTATTATTTGTCTGAGTTAAAAGATTTGTTTTCTTTACCTTGCATAAATGATAGAGATTAGGTTTTGTCAGTTTCTTTCTTGGTTAAAAGATGATGGCTGAATTCTTGCTTGACTTGGGTGAATTGGTGAAACTAGCGGCTTATGTCGAAACACCAATGTTGGTGAAATCTGATGTTTTGAGGGATACTTTATGTTGTTTTAGGGTGAAATTAATTTGAGTTGCCCTTACATCCGAATATTAAATTTTACTGAGCTTCGGGAGGAAGCTCACCCCCTATTGAATCTTTGTATGCAGAATCGGAGTCCAAGGGCCCAGAATAGGAGTGAGGAACCTTGATCCAAGGTGAAACGGAGGAGGGGTGTCATCGAACTATTTTAGGCTTTATGTTTTGTCTAGATGTGTATGTAATATTGCAATATTTTGTACGATGAAGGTTACGTTCGATGACCGTATTATTGTACAGTAATGGACTATTATGAGTGTTGGGCTTATTTCTTGTGTAAAAGAAACAGACTTAGGTGAAGTCATGGGCTTCACTGCCCTAACGAACTTAAATCCCGAGGTGCGGATTTCCGGGTTCGTTACAGGATCATTTTCAAACACAGAATTTTTATTTTCAATGAGTTCTGGTTTTTCGAAATACACTGGCTTTCGAACAGAAACAAAAACAGATCTACTGATCAAATCAACCGATTAAACCGTGAAGACAACTTGTGCAATGACATATCTGAGCAACCTCGCTCCAATACCACTTGTTGGACCTCGATACTGTCCGAATCTGTAGACAGAAACCAGAAAACTCAAGTTAAACTCACAAACTTCAATAATCGAAAATTAACAAAATGTGTAACAAGATGAGATTTCAGTAGTCTCCAAAAGGTATGCAGCCCAAAATCCTGTTCTTGAAGGCACTAGGGAATAGATCTGCACGAGAGTCAACAGCAAAGCTCCAACCACTCTTCAAATTCGTCGGCCACAAGGATGGAACCGGTAAGACAGTGTGATTTGGGAGGCAACAGTGAGATATATCGTAAGGAGGGACAAGAGATAGCTTAATCTTCACAAGATAGTGAAGAACCGAGAGTTTTTTCCCACAGAGAGAGATATACGCAGCTAGAGAGAAAAACCGAGAGAGTTGTGCCAAGAATGAGTGAACCGGTAAGGGTTTCAGTATGTGAGTATATATACTCATATCCTGAAGATTCCTAAGAATGGGCCAAAACACATATCAGAGCTACCCAGATCAAGTTTAAAGGTAGTGGGCTTGGTCAGTTGACTCTGGGCTTTCCTTATGCGAACCAAAAATCGACCCATATAATATATACATAAATGATACAAAATCAGGCCAATTAAATTGATTCCGAATCTCGGGCTATATTTTTAATTTAGGGCTAACCAGTTTGGACCGAAACCATTTAATTAGTCTGGCTTAAACACTGGACATGGCCCAAATTCCCACAGATCTGAAACGTGAGAGAGGAAAATTTTATGAAGCAGGAGAAAGTGAAAAATATCTTCAATTCTCCATTTTGTCGATAGTTTGCGTTCCATCGGGAACTTATACATATCTCGCTAACAGTTATGGCCCAAAACAGAGGCCCATTATGTACAAAAGAATTACAGAAAACGTATTTACATTTTTTACGTTTTTGTGTGTCCCTGGCTCTTCAGTCTGTTTCTTTCTTTCTTCTGTTCTGCGGGTGATGGACCTTCAGCACACATTTCTTCACGCCCCCCCGCAAGATGGAGACGAGGGATGAAGGCCGAGTCCCAGCTTGCCAAGTAAGCTGCTGAAAGGAATCAATGGCAGGGACTTTGTAAATAAATCAGCAGGCTGACTATCTGAAGGTATGTACAAGGGCTGTAAGAAACCCGAGCGATACTAGTCTCTCAAGATGTGGCAGTCAATTTCAATGTGTTTCGTTCGCTCGTGAAAAATGGGATTGGCAACCAATTGAAATGCAGCCTGGTTGTCACAGTAGAGTGGGATGGGAGTGACTACAGGTACTGATAAATCCTTTAACGAATAGGAGATCCACAGCAATTCACAGGTTGTGGCAGCTTCGATATTCTGCCTCCGCAGACGACCTAGAGACTGTGGTCTGTATCCTAGTTTGCCAGGAGATGGTTGCATGCCCAAGTTGTATAACATAACCCGTCAAAGATCGTCGTGAATCAGGGCAGGCAGCCCAATCAGAGTCAGCATAAGCCACGAGTTTTAGGTCATTGTTGTGAGGAAAAACAATCCCAAAGAAGGACTACCCTTTAGGTACTTCAGAACGTGCAACGCTGCAGTCCAATGTATGTTGCGTGGAGCCTGCATATATCGACTAAGCTATTGCACTGAATGATAAATATTGGGTCGAGTGAATCCCAAATATAGCAGCTTACCAATTATGCTATGATAAGACGAAGCATCCGGCAAGAGTTCAAAATCTATTTCATTGAGTTTCATCCCCGGTGGTAAGGGAGTGGTGACTGATTTGGCATCAAGTACCCCTGCTTCAGAAAGAAGATCAAGGACATACTTTTTTTGAGTAACGTACATTCGTCCAGACATGAGAAGCAATTCAAGGCCTAGATAATAGCTTGCGGAGCCTAGATACTTGATGCTAAATGTTGCATCCAAAAATTGCTTAATGCGGTCAGTCTGCACCTGTGAATCTCTTGTCATCAATATATCGTCAACATAGACGAGCAGAATGGTCGTTGTCTCTTCAAAGTTCAAGACAAACAAGCAATGATCATTTGCTGACTGAACGAATCCATAGTCAAGCAGACTCATTGTAAAACGCTTGTTCCATTGTCGGGAAGCTAGCTTCAAGCCATAGAGGGACTTCTTGAGCAGACATACTTGTCCTGTCCCATGCGCAAAATGTCCAGGAGGTACTCTCATATAGACCTCTTCATCCAAAGTCACATGTAGGAAAGCATTATTAACATCCAACTGATGCACTGTCCATTTACTCTCCATTGCCACTGTCAACAAGATACACACGGTGGTGTGCTTTGCTACAGGTGAAAAACTATCAGAATAATGGATCCCTTCCACCTGGTTGTAACCCTTGGCTACAAATCGTGCTTTATATCGAGCATAGGATTAGTTTTGACTCAGTATACCCACTTACATCTGATTGCTCGATGACCTGGAGGTAATGTAGTTATCTCCCAGGTTTTGTTTATTTCAAGTGCCCGCACTTCATCTTCCATGGCATCTATCCATTTTGGCGAGTTTATAGCATCTGAATACAAGACTGGTTCAGGAATATGAGACACTGACAGCAGGCAAGAAGCAGCAGGTGGTACATGAAGTACATAGTCCTGATGCCACTGGGGAGCCTTGGTAATTTTGTTGCTTTTGTGTGGAATTTCGGTATCTGGTGCTGGTGAAATGTGTGGTTCAGGGGGATCGGTGGTAGACTCGGGGGTGGCTGTTTCGAGTGGTGCAGGATCAGCTAAAGAGGAGATATGGGGATCTGTGGCAGAGGAAGGCTCAATATCATCAGGATCAGAATGAGGAACATCATCCTGAAGTGGAGTGGCATGCTGAGCAATGATTGATGGCTGAACTGAAATGGAAGGATGCCAACTCCTTTTGGGACAGTATGGGAAATGCTCTTCATGAAAAACGACATCTCATGACACAAACAGCCATTTTTCTCCAATATCAAACACTCTGTATCCCTTACTAACAGATGAATAGCCAAGAAATAAGCATTTGACTGCTCTGGGGCCAAGCTTACTTCGTTGTGATGCTGGTGTGCCAGCATAGCAAAGACAACCAAAGACTCGGAGATGGGTAAGATTTGGTGCTTCTCCAAACAGCATCTGGTGAGGTGACTTCCATCTCAGAACTACTGAGGGCAACCTGTTAATTAGGTAGGCCGAGATCATCACAGCCTCACCCCAAAATTGCACTAGCAATGAGGCTCGAAATATAATAGATCTTGTCATTTTCAATAAGTGTTTGTGCTTTCGTTCAACCACGCCATTTTATTGTGGGGTGTATACCACACTACGTTGATGTACAATACCATTCTGTGCAAATAATTTTGACAGTCTCGGTTCAAAAACTCTGTCCCATTGTCTGTTCTCACTTGTTTCACTTTCATGTCAAATTGAGTCTTTATCATGGCTAAGAATTCCTTCAACACCTTCACTGTGTCTAACTTATGCCTAAGCATGTATATCCATGTATATCGACTGTGATCATCAACCACCGTAAGGAAAAAAGATGCACCAGAAATGGAAGGTCATGAAAATGGTCCCCACGAGTTACAATGTATAAGATCAAACACGGACTTTGTTTCAGATTGACTTAGAGGAAATGGTAATCTTGTTTGTTTAGCTCTATGACATGAATCACAAGGCAGTTCAATGGAAGATTTATTCAAGGATAAACGTGACAAAACTTGCTTGGATGGATGTCCAAGTCTGTCATGCCACATAGTGGTTCGTACAAAGCTAACCAAAACATCTGAATTACAAACAGAAGAGGAATTATTTTGAAACTTAAAGGTTTTTCGTGAAGTGAGGTTCTTTCTTGAAAGGCTCTTTTTGCAGCTGATTGAAGCTGCTGGAAAAATCACTTGCAGAATCAAAAACATAGACACCTATGAACTCTTTTCCGACCCCCAGAATGGTTTTAGTGACTAGACCCTGCACCACACAAAAGGAAGAGGAGAATGAAAAATAAACCCTTGCAGAATTACTGAGCTTGGACACAGACAAGAGGTTAAACTTGAAACTGGGAATGAATAACACATGCTGCAAGATCAACTTAGGACTGAGAACAAATTGTCCTACCAATTCGCAGTGGTTTTAGTTCCATCAGCCTGGCGAACCACTAGATCACCTCTCGCATTACTCAAGTTCTCAAGCAAATTTTTATCATGACACATGTGGCTTGAAGCCCCAGTGTCTATGATCCAAGCATTCTTATGCAAATAAGGAGCAACAGCAAGTGCAGTTAGAAAAAGTCACCTGTGTACTAAGTCTAGTATTTGTTGCTGAAATATTATGTTGTCTCTCCATTTACAGATGGGCCAGATGGTTTGCTATGAGATTACGTTAGGGATCTCCAACTTCTAATTGAAATCAGGTATGGTATAGAATTTTTCCAGGTGTTCCTTAATTATGTCTGCTTGTACTAATAGAAAGTTTATCCAATTGCTGATTTCTTGCCAGATTTCAACTGTCTTCAAGCACTGGAATACAATGTGATTAGTGGCTACCAGTGTGCCCAGCGCTTGAATGTCTTGCATTAAATAAAGATTAATATTATTTGCACTATATTTATTGACATAACAATACATCCTAAATTTTGATCACATCCCATCATCGTCATCTCAATTGACATCATCCATGAAAAATCGATACATCAATAATCAAAAGCTACGTGCACCGGTGGAGTTCATGTAACTCCATCAACACTAATTTCATCACATTTGTTTCTCTACAGTTAGTTTAGAAATTACCGACTGCTAAGTCACCAGAACTCTACTGGAACATAAAGTCTTGGGTAATGCTATATGTATCTTATTATTTAACATACTTACTAAACACACACATGTAATAACAATCACAACTACACACCAAAAAATAATTAAAAGATAAATAATAAAAAATGTGATTGTGATTTTCAACACATCATGATATTCAATAATGGGGTCAACTCAGAGTGTATAATTAACATTTCCTAAAAAAATTTTATCATTGATGTTTTAATTTTTCTTCATAGTATCAATTTCGATAGCGATGACGGGATGAGGCTCAAAATTTGTTGTGTTAAATCTTTGTGTCAAAAATATATTATTAGGCAACAAAGGATAATAATAATAATCTGAATTGCATGTTGCACACAAACCAACAAATAATGACCATATGAGAATTTGTGTAAACACATGACGAATTACAAAAGATACATCGTTAGCTTCCGGGTGCCACAGTAATTCATCTTTGTATTTGATATTGATTACGTTATATTTGATTTCACCCTTCTCATTCTAATTGTTTGATTACATTGTACATTGATTACATCTCATTTGGCACATAATATTTACTTGCAATTTGATTATTTACTAATGTACAATTTAATGAGTGTGCTATTTTACCCTTATATTATAAAATAAGCACAAAGTGTTGAAAAATCGAAATCGGAGTTCATAAACGAAGAAGAACAGAGAAATATCCAAAATTCAGTTCACCAAACTAATTTGAATAACAAACAAAGATTACAAAACATGAAAGAAGAGAGAATCAACAACCAATTCACACCTAAAGTACAAAGATTCAAGCACGAGTCCACAACCACAAACAAATTCAATTTTTTGTAATGCACTCTATCAAGTACGCGAGCCACCCTTTCTTTTCGTCTTTATCAAGCGCAATGAAAATCTGGTAGTCGGCATCCACTTCCAATAGGTGACGGACTACAACAACCTGTTGCCACATGTTAAAGTTATTGTAGGACTTAAGCTCGTCCAACAATTTTCTGGCCACGGATTGGGTGACAGACAGGATGCTTCCCAAGTGATGAGAGGAAATTTTGGAAGTCGGTAAAGCAATTGTACTTCTCTTTCTGCATAACATAAGGAGGTTTCACCGTTCTTTTGCCCTTCTTCTTATGTTCCCTACTGTCCTAGACCATTCATCTTCCTTCATGGCACCCCCATCTCTTGCCAAATCTCATGTGGCTCTATCCTTCTCAAAGGTTTTGCATCAATCTTCATAGAAAGGGGAATGGCTTACCGTGCTAGGTCCTAAAATCTGGGTTGCTCTGTTGTAAAGAGTAGAAAATTGTTAAACCACAAAATGAATAATAAAATATAGAACCGATGCCATGGTACATAGCCTAACTATAGCATCCCAATCATAATCCTCTTCAACAACTTAACGCGTTGTGAGATAAACTGAGACGCCTTTCATACTCATAAAATCTTAGAGATATGAGTACATAATTTTCCACACGTGAAGCTTAGACTTCACGTATGGAATGGCCTTGATAGTAATTTCAGGGATCCTTGCTCGGATCCTCTCAGTGCATATATTCCAGGATAAAGGCTTGAATCCTCTCTGCGTCTGCATCCTTTCTTGAACTAGTTCTTTGCAAGCTTGAATTAAGACAAGCTCTTCTGATTCCAGCTAGACCCGCTTTCTCTCTTTTCGTTTGGGTGGTTACACAAAACCACCTTCTCTACCATCACCCCCACTTCTACTTTGTTCCAGCTATGGGCCTTAAGTGGAGTTTCAGCTTACTGCTCATCTACACTGTCCTCATCTTCACCACCTGTTTGGTTGGTTGTTGTGTACTCCTCCCTAAGATCATACGGATCGGCATCATCCTCCACATCTACAACTGGTCTATGGTGACGATTCAATCAGAATGGGATTTCTTCACTGTCATTGGGTACCTCTACACATAAAACATGCAAAATAGTAAGCCCCTCTGTGTCATAACACATGCAAAACACTTAAGAAACCTTCACAGACAACAAACTCACCATTTGACTTCTTGGATACTTCCATGGGAGCATTGAATTCATCATCCACAAACAGCTCGTTCACATCGCATGACTTCATCAACCAAGTTGTATTTATCGGAGTCTTGTAGCCTCCACATTTCATTCTAACACTACGGGTTACATCAGCAAATGAATATTGCTAACGAAAAATCTAACCATAGAACCCTAATTTTCACAATTCAAACGCAACCTTCGCAATTCATCAACTGAAACCCTAGAATTACATTTACATCTACCAATTATTGAAAACCCACATCAAATTTGTGTAGAATCCGGAAAATTCTGAATAATTATAGGATTTCGACAGACCCTAGAATATCGCAAGAACATGTAATCGTAATTGAGAGTTATGAAAACTCTCATGTGCCTTATCCTTCCCAAAGATTTGGCACTAGTCTTCATAAAAAAAAGGAATGGCTTGGTGCGCAAAGTCTTTAAATCTGGGTTGCTCTATTGCGAAGAGTATAAAACTGTTAAAATGAATAATTATGCAAACTAAACGAATAATTTCAAACGGTTAAGCCATGTTATGTATTCTAACTTGGCATCCAAATCATAGCCCTCTTCATCAACAATTTGATGTGTTGTTGGATCAACTGAGATGCCACTCATACTTGTGAATTTTGTGAGACATGAGTAGGTGATTTTCAACACGTGAAGCTTAGACTTGACATGTAGAATTACCTTCATGTCTGTCCCTGGAATCCTAGCTCGGATCCTATCAGCACATATATTCCAGAACCCCCCAAGCTTGAACCCTCATTGCGTTCGCATCCCCTCTTGAACTAGATATTTGCACGCTTGAATTATGACTAACTCTTCTGGGTTTAGTTACACCTATTTCCTCTTTTTTTTTTTTGGAGGGTTCCACATCTCCAGCTTCTCCTTCATCACCCCTACTTCTACTTTGTTTACGACTAGGTGCCTTGACTGGACTTTCTCTTTGATGCGCATCTTCACTATCCTCATCATCATAACCTGTTTGATTTGCTACTGCGTACTCTTCCCTGAGATCATATGGATCAGCATTATCCTCCACATCCACAGTCGGTCTAAAAAAGACCATTCAATCTAAACAGGATTTTTTCCCTATCAATTGGTGAATCATTTGATGACTCTACAACTAAAACACGCGCAACATTATGCCATTAAACCGCTAACACGAAAAACTCATAATAAATCTACGAAGACAACAAACTCACCACTTGACTTCCTGAATATCTCCATCGGAGCAATGAATCTGTCATTCACAAATGGCTCCCTGCCATTACAGGACTTCTCAAACGTGTTGCATTTTGAGATGTAAGAAGAATAAACAAATGAATACTGAAACGAGTACTCGAATGCAAAATTGTCAATATCAAAGAAAAACAATAGCCCCAATTTTAACTTTTCAGACCAAACCAAATATCCAAATTTGAACCAAATTTTCGCTGCATGAACAAAAACCGTAGAATTACAATTACATTTATAAATTATTAATAACTCAAAAACAAATTTGTGCCGAATTTGGAAAATTTTGAACAATTACGGGTTTCGAAAAAAAACACTAAAATATCGGCGAACTTATAATCATATTTTAATTCCAAAGGTATGGAAATGAACAAACAAGAAAGCAAACTGAAATTTCAACGAACGAAAATGGTTCCACATTGTAATAAGCCTCGGGTAGGATTACTTTTGATGTGCTCGGGTAGGATCGACAAGTCTGTGTCTTCCATAGACGAAAAATCAAAGAATGGATGAAAGAAATATGTTTAAGAAAAACAGATATCCATGTTTTATACTTGGTTCAATTGTAAATTTACAAAATTTTAGGATATTTCAATTATTAGACAACATGACGAAATGTTTATAAACTGAAAAATCACAAAATAAGATTGATTAAGTAAACTCAAGGAATGGAACAAGGAGGGCTGTCTGGAGGAGCGCAAGGAACAGAAGAAGGAGCTATCGTTGAGTTTGAAGGAGGATTACCGACTGACAAAGGCAAGCAGATTGTTGAGGAAAAAAACCCAGTTGACGAAGAAGGAGAATGGACATTGGTTACTCGTAAAAAGCCAGTATTGCAGCGTCTTGGTCCCGCTCCGGCGGCTCCAAATGCATCGCCGCTGTTGGGGAAATCCATGAAATATGCCCAGGTGTGTCAAATGAGAATAAAGACAACTTCTTTATTCTTCACAAATTTTCCCCCAAGATGGAGTGCCAATCAACTAGGTGTTATCTTCCGTGAATACGGCTTGGTTAAAGATGTATACATCCCTCCAAAGATAGGGAAGGATGGCCACTGCTTTGGTTTTGTCAGATTCGAACCAGTGGATAAACCAGGGAATCTGGCAAGAAGAATAAATGGACAAAACTTACAGGGATACTCTCTGCAGGTAAACGTTGCACGCTATCAACCACAACATGAGGAACTAAAGGTGCATGCAAAAGTATGGCGTCAGAAGGCTAAGCCAAAGCAGATACCAATTGTCAGCCCTGCTAAGGTCGTTGCAGGGGTCTCTTATGCACAAGTCACAGGTCCAGTGAAATCAAACACACCAAAAAGCACTGCAAAAGGGGGGATGGATATCAGACAAGCACGGATGACCAAACATGGCTTAAGAATGCCCTTGTTGCTAAGTTAAAAGTTCCAAGTGAACAGGAAGTGACGACAGTGGAGGCTAAAATGATATCTTGTGGATACACTAACTTCTGCCTAAAGGTGTTAAGGGATGACATGGTATTGATTCAAGGCCTCACGGGTGAAAAAGCTAAGCTGCTATGTGAATTTGGGAATCAGAAATCTAATCTGCTATTTCATGAAATTCATCCTTGGGAAGTTGATCTGGATCTGGAGGTGCGCCAGGTTTGGATACGGATAGGGGGAGTTCCACTACATTGTTGGAATGAACCGTGCCTAGTGTGGATCGGCAGTAAATTTGGCTCCGTCCATTGTATTGATGAGGACACAATAAATCATGAAGAATTGAGATGGTGTCGGATTCAGTTGAAGACTACGCTGCAAAAATCATTGAATGGCCAAGTAAACATGAATATAGATGGAAAGACCTATGAATTCTGGATTGAAGAGGAAAAAGTTGCAATAGTAAATGAAGAAGTGTATGTTGCTTCTCCGACCAAGACACATGAATCGCCGGAGAAACTGCGTAAATTCCCAGAAAAGAGGTCTGAGGATGAACTGCGTCAAGAAGCTATTAAAACAGCTCAATTAGGGAATTTACTTGGAATCGCAATTAATAACTCTGCTACTTACGCTGAGGATTAGAGTTGATCGACGAAGGAATGAGGTGGAGTTATTAGATAACAATTTATACTATGTAGTATGAGGTGATGTACATATCTCAAAATTTTAGAAATTCTTACACTTAATAAAATAATAAAAAAATCTTACCTATTAAAAAAAACGATAAATAACTTAATATCATAACCTTTACCAAATATTGAAAAAAAAAATCCAAATGTTGTGAGGTCATGGCCCCCCAATGTCCCACCCTGCACTCCTGGTCCCGGGCAACGGGCAAACATGGAATCCAACTGTAAATGCATAAACTCCATCCCTTAATTACACGGCACAGTTCCAGTCAGTGGCTGTGACCGAATGATTGACTCCGACAGAGAAAATGAAAAGGACACAACAATTTCAACACAAGACAACCGATTATTCAAGACGGACGACGATGGCCCTGGGCCTGGCAACAGGTCTTTACGACATACAAAGTTCCATGGAAAAGAACCATCAGTTTTCACTTCAAACCACAAGAGAAAGAACAAAAAAAAATGGAGCAAATATTCCTCATCCCACTACAACAAATAATCAATACAACATCGTACCGTCCACGGAAAAAACATGCCGAACAAAGACAACTTTAATGGAGATTCTTCAGGACTCACCATTTGGAGAGTAAGTGTTCCTCGAAGAAAAATCAGATGATGCCCTTGGAATCGAGATGGACAGCTGAGTCGACGAGAATAAGTTATTGTTTGTAGCGTCATCCTCATCTAGAGTAGACCAGGATTCCCGAGTTGTAGGCCATTCACTGAAGAAAGGATGAACAGGATGATGATGCTGGTCCTGTTTCCCGGAACAAATCTCAGTACCCAAAAAGCAATGTTGTTGGCTATGTTTTGATAGGGTAGCATCAATAGGATCATAACCACGACCAGCATTCTGCGGGGTCGTCGAGGTGGAGCCGAATAACGGAGATTCGGACTTTTGTTTTAGCAAGGAGCCAGAAGAGACGTGAGATGGCATGAGACTCCATGTGCTGCTTCCTGAACTTGAGCCTAAACCA
>JAOYMZ010052298.1:0-13872 GCA_025802335.1 Pinguicula primuliflora | reverse complement strand
TTCCTAGGATTCCTCACCTATGTAAATGTGAATCTAGTGCACTTTAGAACACATTCAAAAGAGAAACACACACCTTCATACAACTTGAGCAAAGTAGAACAAAGAACTAGATTAAAACATCATGAAATACATAAGGAGCTCAACCAAGCCCCTAAACTACGAGGTTTGGCTCATGCTTGAAGCATGAGTTTTCAAATACAAACGGTTAAAATAAGATTCAGCCATGAAATATAAGATAAAAACACAAAATACAGCCCAAAACCCGAATGGATGAAGATTTGTTGAAGCAAAGATGAAAATCCGTCACTTCTTCTTCTTCACTTGTTGGCCGCCACTTTTTGTTGAGTGGAAAGAGATACACGAACTCCTTCACACAAATGAGGTGCTCTTGGATGTCTAGATTAGGGTTTGGTAGTCATTTACCATCTCACCCCTTTGATTCTTCACTTGTATCCATCATTTAGTAAGGGTAAGATGGACATTCGCGCAGAATGTATATCTATTAAAAACTTGAATCTATCTCACCCTTGGCGGCGTCAAACCCTTGCAAAGTGTGAAGAGGATTTGTTCAGGACCCTTGAGATTAGTTACTGGTGAAATTACAAGGTCACCCTCCCAGCCTTTTGAGAGATACAACTCGAACAAAGGATTGCATTGTCGTTGCGCAGAATCTGGATACCTTGTGATATATTGGCTTGGAACTCTATCCTCCACTCGTTATTCGGCTTCTTGATATCATAAAACTTGGAGAGTACTCTTTGACTAAGGTCCTGGTGATATTTCAGCTTAATCCTCGCTTTGGTTGGTGAGATACAGCTGCTGCAAAGTTACTGCAGTCATTTCATCCTCTTTTCCCGAAATGGAGAAACAACTTTTGAAAGGGTGGTAGGCAACTTCCCAAATAGTGTAGTTTTGTCCTCAAGACTTGAATGCACTTCTTTATTTGAATTTGAGGGTCCAAAACATGTATATGGCACGTCTTAGGGTTTCCCAAAGGTTGCACATGGTCCGAACATGCATGATCATCTCCATTTCGGCCTCTTTGAATTTGGATCTTGAGTTTTTGATCAATTCCTAGCAAAACATGTATAAATCAAGCTAGAATAGATATAAGTAATGAATATGTATGCGATTATCTAATCTAGTTGAAATGAACATGATTTGAGCCATAATCGTAGTGTTTAGGGAATGAAATGATATAAACTGATGCATGAAATAAGCCTTAAATAGGTGCTTATCAACCTTGTCCCATCTAATTCTAATGATGACCCTCCGTCTCCGATGACGGCCCATCCAACTCCGATGAAGATCCATCCAACTCCGACGAAGACCCAACCACACAATCTTGTGGCTAAGATTAGCCGATTTACCCATCCAGTGACATTGCTTCTGGACAAGAAGATCTCCACAAAAGCTTGCGTAAAATGGGGTGTGTGTGCAAGCATACAAAATCAACAAGTAATACAATGCATGAGCAAAGGTCTTTTCCACGAAGAGTAGGCAACAAACATGTTTAGTTCACTAGTTGAAAGCATGAAAACTGGACATATGTTGGTTTGATTGATTACTAAAGCTACTGGTTATCACTAAATTATCTAAGAATGAGCCAAAGCTGTCACTCCAATGGATCAATGCTAAGGCAGCAGTATCTTGCCTTCCTAAGAAGCATCAAACATAAAATACATCACTAAGCTTAGATTCATGTCATTTTCACGATAAGACCCATGTCAATCCTGCTCCCTATCGGGTTACAGGCTGGCTTGTCCTAAATATATGCATAGGTTTTACCTTATGAGCCTCACCCTACACACACTGGTGCATACGGTTGAGCTATGACCCCCAAACCGGAGTTCTCTTGGACTGTCCCTAGTGTGGCACACAAATTACGGATGTTCTACCCCCAATAACTTTTCATGTGTGTGCTTAGGCTACCATACTACGAATCTCCTATCGGTCTCATCAAATGCAAAGCCTAAATGAGAGTGATCTATGTAACGATACGAATTTTCCTTGCAAAATTATTCTCATTATTATATCCTAAGAATTAGGTATTTGGGTAGTTAAAGGGTATAAGTAATGAGAAGGTATGAAATTATATATATAGATGTATATTAATAAGAAAATTAAAAAAAAACAATTCACGAATTGGTTGGGTGAGGAAATTGTGGAAATCAAAATCCATGTGACCCAAATTGAGCTCGGGAATAAAACTCCTACGGCCCAAATCTTGTGGCCCAATTGTCGAAAATTAAACTCCACGATCGTGAAGAAGGAGAACAGAATTGGAAATCCGTTGGAGAAGAGTTCACTTCGACTCGCGACGAATCTGGGGGATTAGCACAGCTAACAACAATTATATCCACGGGGTCGCGAAAAATCTAAGAAATAAGCACAATCCCGTGAGAGCCGCGAAGTGGAGATGGATTGACGATGCGGGTTTTGGCTTATAAATACCGATTGCGGGGGCGTGCTGAAGGAGGTGGGCCTTTTCACCACCGTTCACGCAGAGATTTAGGGTGAGTAATTGAGTACCATGGGATGATTTTAGATTGCTAGGGGTTTTGGATTCATGGTACGATTTCTGTCCAATGGGTTCTTCGTTTTGTCCGTGATTGAAAATTGGGGATTTCATGTGTTATGTTCGAATTTGAGTCTCATGTGGAAAGAATTGTTGTTGAATTTTGGGCGTGTGTGTAAACTCTTCTCCTACTTTTTTTAAAACCTTGCTTTGAATTAATTTTCGGGATGGGGTAGACAAGCATGTATAATCAGGGGGGAGATTGTTTGTAAAACTTCTCTATGGCT
Organism: Pinguicula primuliflora; assembly: GCA_025802335.1. Classification (NCBI taxonomy): domain Eukaryota; kingdom Viridiplantae; phylum Streptophyta; class Magnoliopsida; order Lamiales; family Lentibulariaceae; genus Pinguicula; species Pinguicula primuliflora. The sequence continues at coordinate 11,067 of JAOYMZ010052298.1, read as the reverse complement.
ACCAATTGATTCAAGATTTTCAAAACTGTTCATAGACGTTTTCCAAACTCTATTCTTTTTTTCACCAACTCTTATCGGATTGAAAATTTTCTTCAAACTGTTTGATATGCATAGGGAGGAGGTTTTAAGTGAAAAACACGGTGGACTACCAGGCTGTTTTTTTTAAAGTCGTAAATTGTGGCTGGGATTTGGTTATGGTGATTAGGTTGCATTTCGGTGCCTGTTGAGCTAAGGCTCTGTAGTTGGGGAGTCAGCCCCGTGTTGACGACTATAGATCGATCTAGGTTGAGTTACTAATGCTCGGGTGTGCTTGGGGTCGTCCTGTGAATGTTAAGGTGCTGGGGAAAGATGGTTGAAGGGCCGGGGATCAGGAACAAGCTGGTTGGCAGAATTGGGTTGCAGTTTACAGTTTTAACTGCTTATTGATATCCTCCGTTAATGTCTTACTTATAAACTGAGTTGAACTGCTTTAGTTTTGTTTTAACCCAACATCTATGCATCTCATTTCATTTACAAAACATAGACTTGTACATTGCTGCATACTTTTGAAACCTTCTATGCATCTCATTTCATTTACAAAACATAGACTTGTACCTTGCTGCATACTTTTGAAACCTTCTGTGCATCTTACATACTTATTATTCACTGAGCTTTAGCTCACGGGTGCCCGTGTTTTTGCACCCGTCCTCTCAGGTGCTGGTGCGGATTAGGCAAAGCTCCTGGCAGCAGTAAAGGTGGAAGAGCACCCGGTTTCCCTGTTTTAATTTCGTAGGAATAAATCTAGCTCCCTTGCCAGGACCAGGACCTTTTTTTAAGTTGTTGTGTTTCTTCCCTGGCTGCTGTCTATTTCATTTTGGCGACTTATGCACCTTGTGGTTAATAAAGCCGTGGCTTTTCTTTGTTCTTGGCAATTTTAGATGATGCTGCATCCTCGAGAGATTGTAGATTACATTTCTGAATTTGTGAACATGCTATTTCTCCATATGGATCATTAATTGGGTGGTCAAAGAGTAGAAATCATGTGTGAATATAGGTTATCCAGTTTGGGCCTTTTACAATCTATCCATGGACAAACAGATTACTCATATGAATCACTAAGCATACATAAATCCAAGTTTCATCTGAAGCTTAGATCAAATAAAAAAGGTTGATTACATCAAAGAAAGGCTCAATTGGGCCCTAAGTTTAGAGGATTAGCTCATGCTTAAGGCATGAACTAAAACAACTACACAAGAAAGCAGATACAAAGCCATAGAAATATAAATGATCTGAAATCTCCAAGCTAGTGCAAATTCTACTTCTCCGAGAGTCCCCTTGTGCCCTCTTCTGATTTCTCCGTGTCCCGCTCTCTCTTGATCGAATGAATCTCCCAATCAGGTGTAGGATGAGTTTATGGTGCAATGGTAGATCAATCCTTGCAGTGCGTGCTGAGGTGCAACACAAGTTAGGGGCTATTTTGTCAATACAACTACAGGTGGACTTGTGTGTATTGTTGGGCCTCAAACTGCCTCATGATGGCCTCAAATGCCAATAACTTGTTAAGATGACTTGAAGAGGAATGCCTTAGGTATCTTCTGGTGAAAGGGAAGATTTATCCTTGCAGCCAAGTTGTAGATATGCACCGTGCAAGGGGCAGGAGTGTCACTGCACTGTGATCCTTACCCAGAATGGTATTTTCCATTAGTATATGGTCTTGGCAACGGATTCAGCATTCCAGTCCTTCACATAAGTTGTATAGGAGCTCCTGTCCTAGCTCCATGTAAAATGGCAACCTCGGCATCGTCGTGGTTCAAGACATATGGCTGTTAGAAGGACCTGGCAGTCATTACCCAGTTCTCACCTGATTTGGTAAGGCACCTTTTGAAGCCTTCTTGGACCATTTCTAGTTATGTCAGATTTGGTCCCCCCCCTTCATGTGTTGGCTTGATTTTTTATATATTTTTGCACACAAGACCTTCTCACACGTTTAGACATATTTTGGACCTTCAAATGTGGTGACATGCATCCGAGTGAAGGTGTTCTTGTGCCTTAGAATCATTTTTGCACAGGTTGTCTCCTTTTACGCCAATTTGCATAGATTATGTCTCAATCTGCACCAAATCCTATTTAGAACACATGAGAATGAATTTAAGCAAATCAAGGGAAAATCAGTGATATAAGCCTAGATTTGTATAGAGATGAATGCACAAATGAGCCTAAAACATGATCAAATCAAGGCTCATCAACTATCCCACACTTAGAATCATGCTTGTCCTCAAGCATAGAAGCAAAATATAACCAGAGATGAAAGAAATGTAGGGTGTGTGTCCTTGCACTAGTAAAGCAATAGCTAATGAGCATGTAATGTGGTCCAAGGTGCAGGTGTGTCTGGTTTACAAGATGAACTAAGAGGCAAGCAACGATGCATAAGCATGAGATCACACAGAAACTCTAGGGATAGTTTAGGGGTGATGAATGTCATCACACCTCTACTAGTCTCATGATTCCTATCATCTACTAAGTGTGTTCCTTCATGCTACTTTTCTACTTCTCTAGGGATGAGTTGAGCTCTTCGCCTTCAAATCACTGCCCTAGTGCATGAACTTTGTAACAATCTCAGGCCAAACCTCAACTCCATCACTCTCATTTGGGGTTAATGTTTGGATGAGAGCTCCTCTCATTGATGGAGTTGGAAAGAATAAAATAGTCTCTCATTTTTGGCTTACATGTGTGTGGGCACACTTTTGGGTCCTAACTTGAGTGAGAGATAATAGCAATCAACCACCCTAAACTCTTTGTCTTCATTCTTGCCACAAACTATTGGTTTCACATACTTGTACTCAACTTGTTGTCCTCAACAGTGAAGTGTGCTCAGCTTCTTGAATTTGCAGATCTAGTCTTGAACTTCAAGATTTGCTATAGGTTCTTCTTGTTTTCTTTGTCTTGTGGATGCTTGCTCTCCATTTAAACAGCTCAAGGGGTGCTATTGCACCTTCTTCTATGTTCTGGCTTTGAGAGACTTGAATCTTTGCTTGCTTGTTCTTCTTTATACTCTTTTCAGCTTATTTTTTTTTGTCCAAGCTAGCTCCTTCTTTGCTTGAGGGTTAAGGGTAGGTTCACTAAAATCTCCATACTCAAGCTAAGGTAGAAACTGTAAGGAAACTTAGCCTCAAAACACTACTCTATCCATGCACTCAACCAAACTTCCACAGAAGAACTCATGATCTATCCACCAGATAGTCATCAGCAAGCATTATAAGCCATAAATAGTTAAGCATGAATAGGTCCATTAGCCATCAAGAGTGTAAAATGAGCAGAATAAGCATGAAGCAAGTGAACAATTTTTGTTCACAGGATCAAGCATAAGAAAGTTCAATATTTTTGCTCAAGATGATGAAAGGACATGAAACTTAATCTAACCTCACCCCACATTTAAAATCTCATTTGCCCTCAAGTCAATGAAACTTATAAGGAAATGAAAAGCTAGGGTAAAAAGCAATACAATTTGGGGGTCATTGGATGCACATCATGGTTTTGAAACTTGGATGATGTTGCTTCCATGCTTCCATGCTTCCATGCTTCTGTTGCTCCCTTTTTGGGTGTGCTCACCCCACACTTACACTCAGTTTGTTTCTTATCACTATGGCTTCAAACAAGCAAGATTAACTACTCAAAAGCAAATAAATATAATGCTAAAGGAAAATAACAGATATTGTTTTGGAGTGTCTCCCAAGAGTTCTAACTTTATACTCACTAGATGAACTCTTCTTCTTCAGTCCTTCTTTTTCTGACTAGCCTGGATCAGGAGAACTCTTGACTACCCTCATCTTCTTTAGTTCATTTGTGGTCCAGGTGATCTTCCTCTTAGGAGGAGGTTTCTCTTCAGACATCAGTTCATCCTCGAAAGGAACTTGCTGCTTGGATTGCCTTCCTACCAGCACTTCAGTGTCTGCAGACTCCTCACGCTTCATGTCTTGGAATGGTGGTTTTCCCCACAGCTTGCTAGGGTCGTTGAGAGGACTTTGCATATGTTGGAGCCTCTTTCCCAACAACTCATGGCCATGACAGGACTTTGCATATGTAGGGCTTCTGCACACCAAAACCCCTATTCATCACATGGATGGCTTTTTACTCCAGCAGAGATCCAGGGTATGTTCCATTCTTCTCATGGTTCAAATAAATCCCCTGTGCTCCAAAAGTGCACCCTAACTCATTAGAGCGTGGCCTTTCTTATCCCACAAGATCACTGGCTTGGTCCTTCTTCACAAAATCTCCCAGGATCTTGCTCAGTATAGGGTAGATGTCAAAGAGCACCTCTGCTTTTCCATATTTGAGCCTCAGCTCACCTCTCTCCATATCAATTAGTGCTCCACTGGCTTTCAGGAAGGGTCTACCTAGGATGATGCAGATATTTGAGCTCTCTTCTATATCCAAGATGGTGAAATCCACCAGAAAGGGTAGCTTCTCAACTTGTAGAAGCACATCCTTGACCACTCCTTTATCCCCCAAAAAGATCTGCCTGCCAGTCTCAGGATGAGTCCAGTAGGTGTGGGCTCCTCCAATCCCAATTTCTGCACAAGAGAGTAAGGTATTAGGTTGATACTAGAGCCTAAATTACATAAATCCTTTTGGAAAGAAAAATTTCCAATAGAGAAAGGGATAGTGACACTCCCTGGATCATCCATCATAGGGGTATTTTCTTGCTTAGCAGTTCTGAGCATTTCATTGTCAATTGAATGGTGCTTCCCTCCTTGACCTTTCTCTTGATTCTTGTCAACTCGTGATATCACTTCTTTCTTCTCATCTTCTTTCACAACTTCTATTTCCTCAAGATCAGATGCTTTGATCACCACAACAGGTTGCTCAGATTCTTCTAACTCTCCTTTAGCTTCTGGCATGGTTGCTTGGCAACTTCCCCTCGGGTTATTCTCAGTAAAACTTGGCAGAGTTCTTTTCGGCCTCTCTTGTATTTGTGAGACAAGTTGACCAACAGTGTTTTCTAATTTCTGCAAGGAAGCTTGCTGAGTTTGAATAGATGTATCTCTCTTGGCCATATAAGCAGCATTCTATTGAATCAGCTGAGCCAAAAAATCCTAACTCTTCTTCATTTCTCCCATCATCTCATTGCTCCTTCTTGAATTATCAGAGAGCATGGCCAGAACACCTACATGTTTGCTAGATGAAGCATTAGTTGTAGACTGATTTTGCACTTGAGGTGGCCTTAATAGATGCGAGTTCAATGCTCCTTATGGGTTGCTACAGCTCAAACCAGGAGCTTCATTCCTTCTGAAAGGCTGGTTCTGATAACCACCTTGATTCCCATACCTTTGCTGATTTTGGATGTAGTTGATCTGCTCAAGTGAAGCCATAGGCGCTTCAGGATAGTGGCTGGAATGATGAGTGCCTCCACAGCGTTCACAAGAAGGAGACTAGACAACATAAATTTGCGTGGACTTCTGTGCTCTTCCTCCAGGCTGCAGTAGATCAACCTTTGATGATATGGTGCTCACAGCTACAGCTAAGGTGTCATTCTGCTGAATTGTATGGCCCTGATCAGATCCTCTTATTGCCAATCTCTCCACTGGACATCTATAGCAGTTTAGTGCTAAGTTGTCAAGTAATGCCTTGCATTGATTGTATGATTGCTGCATAAAAGTGTCATTTGCTGCAGAATCTACATCTATTCATGTGTTATGATCAAACCAAAATAAAAGGCTTGAATCTGCCTTCAGTGCTGCAATCCATGATTGGGGCAGCTCCTGAGCAATCCCTTAAATCTCTCCCACACCTCATAGGTGTTTTCTTGTGGTTTCTACTTGAAGGACTGGATTTCAGTCAGAATCCTTAAAGTTCTACTTTGGGGTAAAAAGTGTGTCAAGAAGGCTCTTCTCAACTCCTCCTAGGTGTGTATGGAATCAGGAGGAAGGCTATATAGCCACTCCTTGGCTCTGTACTTAAGAAAAAAGGAAAACAACCCCAACCGGATAGCTTCTTGATCAACCCCATGATACTTGATTGTGTCACAAGTTTCAAGAAAAAGCATCCATATGAGTGCATGAGTTGCTTGTCTCTGCACCTCCAAAAGTGGAATAAGATTGCAGCAGCTAAATGGTTGAAGACCTCAATTCAAAGTTGCTTGCAACTATTGGTGGTCTTCTAATAGAGGGTGCAACTCTCGTTGCTGCTTGCATGGCAAAAAGCTCAATAGAGAGGTCATCATCGTGTACCACAACCTCATAGATAGGATCATCCATGTCTTTTTGGGTTCAAGCTCAAAACTGGCTTCAGATTCATCTTCTGGTTCAGCAAATTCCTCCGGAATAGGTTTTGATTCTTCAGAATCAAAATCTTCTCCTGTTAGCTCTTGAAAGTATAGAGCTCTTGTTTGAGCTCTTCTCCGAGCTCTCAATGCTCTATTTGATGAATGTTCAGGGGTGTTATGAACATCACTAGGTGACAAGTTCAGACACTACCTGCAAAAACCAGAAAATAGCAAGTTCACTAAAACAGATTGGTAAAAATAGAAAACAAGGTAAAATAGTTCGCGATGCACTCTTGTTGCTAACTAAAACATGTAAGGGATGCTACTCCCCAGCAACTGTACAAAAAACTTGATGAACCTTGGGGGGTGCAAGCAGACACAATCAGCAAGTAATACAACGCATGAGCAAAGGTCTTTCACACAGAGAGTAGGCAAGAAACATGTTTAGTTCACTAGTTGAAAGCATGAAAACTAGACATAGGTTGGTTTGATTGATTATTAAAGCTATTGGTTATCACTAAATTAACTAAGAATGAGACAAAGTTGTCACTCCAATGGATCAATTCAGACAGCAAGAAACAGAATTAGGCAACAGGAAGAGAAAACACTTAAGGCAGCAGTATCTCTCCATCCTAAGATGCATCAAACATAAGCTAAATCACTAAGCTGGGATTCATGTCATTTTCACCACAGGACCCATGTCAATCCTGCTACCTATCGGGTTATAGGCTGGTCTATTCCAGATATATGAAGGGGTTTTGCCTTATGAGCTTCACCCTATACACACTGGTGCACAGGCTTGAGCTATAACCCCCAAACCAGAGTTCTCTTGGACTGACCCTAATGTGGCACACAAATTAGGGGTGCTCTACTGGAAGGACATGTCATTTGTGTGCTTAGGTGCCATACAATGAATCTCCTATCGGTCTCATCAAATGCAAGGCCTAAATGAGAGTGATATATCCGTGCACAAATAGATTACTCATATGAATCACTAAGCATACATAAATCCAACTTTCATCTGAAGCTTAGATCAAATAGGAAACGTTGATTACATCAAAGGAGGGCTCAACTGATCCCTGAGTTCAGAGGATTTGCCCATGCTTAAGGCATGAACTAAAACAACTACAAAGAAAGCAAATACAAAGCCAAAGAAATAGAAATAATCTGAGATCTACAAGCTGGTGCAGATTTTGCTTCTCTGAGAGTCTCCTTGTGCCCCCTTCTGATTTCTCTGTGTCCCGCACTCTCCTGATCGAATGAATCCCTCAATCAGGTGTAGGATGAGTTCATGGTGCAATGGCAGATGGATCCTTGTTGTGCTGAGCTACAACACAAGTTAGGGGTTGCTCTGTCATTACAGTTGTTGGTGGACTTGTGTGTATTTTTGGGTCTTAAATTGCCTCCTGATGGCCTCAAATGCTGGTACCTTATAAAGATGACTTGAAGAGTAATGCCTTAGGTATCTTATGGTGAAAGTAAAGATTTATCCTTGCAGCCAAGTAACAGATATGCACCGTGCAACGGGCAGGAGTGTCACTACACTATGATCCTTACCGAGAATGGTATTTTTTGTTAGTAGACAGTCTTGGCGGCAGATTTAGCATTCCAGTCCTTCACATAAGTTGTAGAAGAGCTCCTGTCCTAGCTCCATGTAAAAGGGCAACCTCGCCCTCGTCGTGATTGAAGATATATTGCTATTAGAAGCGCTTGGCAGTCATTACCCAGTTCTTACCTGATTTGGTAAGGAAGCTTTTGAAGCCTTATTGGACCATTTCTAGTTTTGTCACGTCGGTCCCCTCGCCCCTTCACGTGATGGCTTAATTTTGTATATTGTTGCACACAAGACCTTCTCACACGTCTAGACATATTTTGGACCTTCAAATGTGGTGACATGCATCCAGGTGAAGGTGTTCTTGTGTCTTAGAATCATTTTGCATAGGTGTCTCCCTTTGCACCAGTTTGCGCAGATTATGCCTCAATCTACACCAAATGCTGTTTAGAACACATGAGCATGAATCTAAGCATAAATCAAGGTAAAATCAGTGATATAAGCCTAGATTTGTGGATAAATGAATGAATAAATGAGCCAAAAAAATGATCAAATCAAGGCTCATCGCCTAAAGGAGTACTTCCCATAAGATTAGTACTGTATATATATTATATAAATATATATAGGGGGCGGCCATATAGCCCCCCTCAAATACCCATATTGTTACCCCCTATTTTAATTCCGGACACTGCCATCGTTCGTTACTGAAATTGGTCACACCATCGGAAAGCCTATACACAGGAGACCGAAATTCCCATGTTCAGAGTTCTGGCGAGGCCAAATCCTAATTAAGGATTACTTAACCCAAGGGAAAAAGTGTAACAAAATTACCGACGATGAAGTCATCGGAACTCCGTCAAAACATAGGACTTTTGGTCTCATGTGTATAGGCTTTGCAATGATATGACCAATTTCGATAAGGGATTTTAGCAATGTCCGAAAATAAAATAGGGGGTAACAATATGTGTATTTGAGGTGAGCCATATGGACTCCACTATATATATAAGGACTACTATTAAGGACTACCTAATCCAAAAAGAAAGAGATTAATAAATTTGTTGTGACGAAGTTCCTGAAACTGTGCCGGAGCATGGGGTTTTTCATCTCCTATATATAAGCTTTTCAATGGTGCGACTAATTTCGAAAATTGGAGTTGCTACGCAAAAATTGTACACAGATTGTGGATACAAGGTTTGTATATATGAAGATTTTTGTATAATATATATGTGTGGGGAGGGATCATGGACATGTTATTATACATGTGATGAGACATTAAATCGGAACTATCGATCTTGTGAGATCTAACGGTCCATATTAGATTTTAATTTTAAAAAAAAGGGTGGCCACGTGACTTCTCTTCTAGGATTTCAGCATGGTGCTTATTTTTCGTCAAATTCTTTTCAAAATTCTAACGAGGCGTGACAGAGGAATTTTAGAATCAATCGAGCCAACAACTGCCATCGAGCCAACAACCACCGCCTCCGCCGAGCCAACTACCACCATTGTCCCGAGGCAACAACCACAACCACTACTGCCCTAAGCCAACAACCACCACCATTGCTGAACGAATCTGCCGGAGAAATTGCAAACAAAGCAAACTAAACGCATGCAATGGTCGGTGTGAGTGTCCAATGATGGCGATGAAAACCCCACGAATTTGGTAGGAGTTGAAAACAAATCTTTGGAAGGCAAATCCGGATGAATTGAGCGTTCAGTTCAAGGGGCAGATGGTAGTAATGGCAGTGCGTGGTGTACACGATGTCAGATACTTACCGGATCTGAGGGTATTTGAATTGTGATGCCGCTGGTGAATGGTTTCTCCATGAATTCCGAGTGGAACTCTAAGATGTCTTTACCAGTGAATGGATGACAATAGGTATGTCACGGCGACGGAGCTCACGAGATGTATAGCCAAGATGGGATACCCACTCACGTATAGGGTGCTCATCGAGATGATTTGAGATGTCACGTGCACATCATTTTTAATTAAAATCTAATCTGGACCGTTAGATCTCCAAATTTAATGTCTCATAGGATGTATAATAATATGTCCATGGATCCCTCCACATATATATATATATATATATATATATATATATATAGGAGTACACAATTTTTTTGTAGTACCATCCATTTTTAAAATTGATCGCACCATCTGAAAACTTATATATTGTAGATGAAAATTCCCATGCTTTGGTCCGGTTTCCGATGACTTTGTCGCCGAAAATTTCTAAAACCCTATTTAGGACTACTTAACCAAAGGAAAAAATGTGAAACTAAATTAAACAGTGATAAAGTCGTTGGAATCGTGTCGTAATATGGGATTTTCATCTACAATGTATAAACTTTTCAATGGTGCGATCAATTTTAAAAACGGATATTGCTACAAAAAAATCGTCACCCAAAGGGAAAACTGTCCACCCCAACATGGTCTATTCGAAGCATTCTATGTATATATATATATTAGGGGCAAGATCCGGTGACATAATTTTATACATAATTTTATACATGCATTTTCAATTCTGGCCACTAGGATTGCCTGTTTACGGAATTGGACACATCGTTAGAAAGCTTATGCATAAAAGATCATAAGCCCCATGTTTAGTTCCAATTCCGACGACGTTAGGACTAATTAACCCAAAGGGAAAATATGAAACTAAATTAAACGGTGATAAAGTCGTCAGAATATCACCAAAACTTAAACATATGATCTTCTATGTATAAGCTTTCTAATGATGTGCCCAATTCCGTCAACGAGCAATCCTAGTGGCCGAAATTGAAAATCATGTCCAAAATCCTGTCACCGGATCCTGCACTATATATGTATATGTATATATATATATATGTATAGAGTTCAGTTCTTATGGACAGTTTTACTGTGGTCAGTTTTCCTCATCCGTGTACAATTTTTACATTGTAGATGAAAAGCCACATGCTTTGGTCCGGTTTCCGGCAACTTCGTCGCCGGAAATTTCAAAACCCCTATTTAGGAATACTTAACCCAAGGGGATTTATAACCCTTCGTTAAACGGTGATAACGTCGTCGGAATATCACCAAAATTTGAACATATGCAATTTAATGTATAAACTTTCTAATGCGATCAATTTCGAAAACGGATAGTTAATTGAAAAAATTGACTACGCAAGGGAAAACTGACCACCGTTAAACTGACCATAGGAACAGTTCTGTATATGTATGATGAGTCCAATTCATATGCATTTTTGTTCTCATTTAAATGATAATATTTGCTTGAAATCATACTTTTACTTGTGT
>JAOYMZ010052277.1:0-13873 GCA_025802335.1 Pinguicula primuliflora | reverse complement strand
TGAATCTTTGGTTACTTTGATAGTTGCTGATATGAGCATTGCATGTGTGGTTTTCCTTCCCTGTGGATCTGACCTTTACTTTATGCACTGTATTATAACTTGATAGTGTATGCTTGCACTCTAGACATAAATCACTGAATATATCTACCACTAGTTCTCTTCAGATAGGAATTCAAGAAGCAAAGAGATACCTCTCAAGCTCGTAATAATCTTTAAAAAGCTGTCTTAAAAATTCGAACCCTAGGTCTAGACTTACAAAACAAGGCAAATAAGACTTTTAAGGACACAAGGAATCCTAATAATTTCCTAATTAAAACATTACCAAAATAATAAACTTTCATAGTCCAAACATTAATCCTAATTTAATGACTAGGTAACGAGCCTGCAACGCCGATCTCGCCCGCCGCGCCTCCCTCACGCGCATCTTGGCCTTCTACCAGCGTGATCATGTTGACCCATGACTTGCCGGCATCCAGTTTAGCTTCCTCTTATCTTCTCACACCTTCCAGCAGCATGCTCAATGCGTCCTTCATCCTCTTGGCCTGAGCATGAGTCATTGGGCCTCCCATCCCTTGCAACGGGTCATCAGTTCTGGCTCGCCCACTCTCATCATTGAATATATGAAAAATAATATTTCAAAACAGATCACAATCTACAATTAATCCTACTAATATCTTTTTTTTATGTAGGTTAATCCTACTAATATCTAAACATAAACAATATAGAATAATTGAGAGTAACCTATAAACTTAGAACATCTGTTGATATCATATCCGAGTAAAGTGACCCACTTGTGTGAAAACAAGGTTCATGTAAAAGAATCACTAGGAGACAAAACCAGCATAATATTCATGTAAAAGAACGACTAGAAAACAAGGTCCTGAGAATTAATTGCCTCTAATGAGCTTCACAACACTCGCATAATCGACCATTTACCTACCAAAAAAATAATATTCAAAGACCATTTCCCACTATCAACAAAAGTCAGATCGTAGACAAAATTACTTCATGTTGCTGGAAATAAAAGAGACCTAAATGAAAGATTAAATAGCCAACAACCAGTCGAACAAGATTAAATTAGCATCTCTAATTTTTCTGCTAGTCTGGCTTTCAGGAGAACACTCAGGTCTTGGGAACAAAACTGTCTAATTTTATTGCTTGATCGAATAGGTGAATCCCGATGGAAGAAGCACATGATCAATGGTAATGGTCAGGAGATCCAGCAGGGCGATACACGGTTGCATCTACATCTGCAATTATAAAACAGCAGCATGAAACATTTACTGGCCAGAACAGCGGCTACTTGTCTCAAGCATGGAGCAAAATCATACCACGCAGAGTTCAAATATTCATCTGGAGGACATTGCAAGACAGGATTGCGATCATGGATAACTTAGGAAGAAGAGGTGTGATCGTGAGTGCACAAGTAGTACGTTGTGTATGGTGCGGGCATGAGGTGGAATCTGCATTTCACTTATTCTGTGCCTGCTCCCATGCCATAGAAATTTGGCAAGAAATCAGTGTTTGGCTTGGTATAAATGTCGTGCAGCAAGACTCCATTCAGCACCATTATGCAGCGTTTATTCAACAATTTCGAGGCACACAATGGCGACCTATTGGCAGAGCTATCTGGCAAGGGGTTCTGTGGTACTTATGGAAAGAGTGTAACGTGGTGCGCTTTGACGGGGAAGGCATTGCAAACGTGACTGAGATCGTCAAGAACCAAACTTGGTTTTGGATTGAAGCTCACGGGAAGGCTCAATCGGTATACACTATAAATGACTGGAGACGAGATTCGGCGGCCATTTTTGCACAATGAAGCTAATCACATTAACATGAAGGCTGCTACTGACTGCTTTTAGTTAGATTAGATTTTGCTCAAGCTGTACATATTTAGTTTGGGGTCCTAAGCAGACTTATTATTTTGTAAACCTGCAACTCTTTTTTTAGTTAATGAAGTCCATTACTTAAAAAAATAGCCAACAACCATGTGGTAAAGAACATAAATTAATCACCTGGACTTTTGTGGGGAACAATCCCACCGACTTTCACACTGGAGTCTGTTCTTGGGGAGAATGTATATCTCCCTTGATGAACTTGGAATCCGATGTTAGGGAGAATGCGATTTGAAATCCGATGAATGCTAGGGTTCAATTCCATTTGTATTTGTTTTGATTTGATGGTATTTCAGTCTTTTTATTGTTTTTTTCGGTAGGTAAAGGATTCCATTAAAATTAAAACGAGTTACAAATACAAGTCGATAAGAACAACTGTACCTGTGCCCTCTATATGTACGCTAAATTCTATAACTACTAGCAGAACAATAAGTTGTATCATGCTGCAAACATTGGCGCAGGTTGCCTCAACCAATCGCTCACCGTATATATACGAGGTTGTAACTTTCTTGCCAAAATCCAGTGCCAGACCTGCAGTTTTACCAGTTGAACTACATCCAGCTCTCCCTCAATGTCGAATCTTACACAGTTACGTTCTTTCCACATAAACCAGGCTGCAGCTTGCCAAGTCGCTTTTCCAATTTGTTTCCAAAGTTTACCTTTGAATTGCTGCACAAATGCTTTGTAATGGGATGGGACCTGATCATGTATTTCGACCATGAGCTCCAACCAACTGGACAGTTCTTGCCAGATTTCTACAGCATGTGGGCATGAGCAGAAGAGATGATTTGCTGATTCTTCCATCCTGCCGCACCAAACGCATCTCCCAGCTGCCTCTTCCAGCTCTATTCCTCTTGTGCGCAGCTTGTCAACGGTAGCTATCCTATCTTGCAGAAGTCTCCAAGTGAACATCTGAATTCTGTAAGGCGCAAGGTTGCTCCATGCTGTAGCTAGATGAACTCTTGAAGTATCCGAGTTTTGAGCGGGTTCTACAAATAGAATCTGATATGCTGAGGCTACAGAATATCTCCCGGTGTTTTCTCCCTGCCAGATCCACATGTCTTGATCTTCTAAACTGGAAACTGCATATGTATTGACCACCTGCAGGAGTTGAGTAACTCTGTCTTCTTCCCAGGAGTAGAGGGGACGCCGGAATTCCAGCAGGATGTTGCTCCCATCAGCTGCTCCTCGGATGATGTCTCGGACAGTGGCCTCTTGCTGGGTGGACAACCTGAACAATTCACTATATAGAGTAGCCAAGGTTCCTTCCAATGTCCAGTTCGTTTTCCAGAAAAGTGCTTCCCTGCCAGAACGTATCTGAAATGTGGTGTGATTGTTGAACCAACTTGCTTGAGACACCATTTTCCATATATCACCCCACACCCTCGAAATGTTGTTTGGTAGTGTGAGGAGATGGACCTCTACCATTCTATCTGTTGGCTGGAAGTATTTGGATGATATTACTGAGCACCATAGGCTGTTTTGTTCTAGCTTGAATCTCCACACTCATTTGTCAAGAAGAGCTATATTCATCTGTCGGATATCCTTGATTCCAAGTCCTCCAGAAGCTTTGTTTAGGCAGAGGTGCAGCCATTTGATCCAATGGATTGATCTCTGTGAGGAGGGCTTATTCTGCCAAAGAAAACACATGAAAATGGACACTATCTGCTTAGCTACCTGTTTAGGCAACAGAAACAAAGAGAGATAGAAAACTGTAATGTTAGTTAAGGTGGCTTTCAATAATGTTACTCTACTGGCAAAAGATAAAAACTTGTTCTCCCAGCAAAATAATTTCTTATTCAACTGGTCTATAAGAGGTTTCCAGGTATGGATTCTTCCTGGATTGGCTCCCACCGGCAAACCAAGATAGGAGAAGGGGAATTTATCATGCTGGCAGCGTAGCTTATCTGCAAAAAAATGAAGACTAGCAGCAGAGATGTTTAGACCATAGATTTTGCTTTTGAGAAAATTCATTGATAATCCAAACATAATTTCAAAAGAGTGGAGGATACACTTCATGGCTTTAATATTGTTCTCAGCTCCTTCTGCAATAAGGAGAGTGTCATCTGCATACTGTAGGTGCGATACCACCACATTACCAACCATTGCACCTTTCAATATGTCCAGCTGAACAGCTTGACTTAGTAGCAAATGTAACCCCTCGGCAACCACTGGGAACAACAATGGGCTAAGGGGATCGCCCTGTCGGAGGCCTCTTCTCAATTTGAACTCTCTGGAACTTGATCCATTTATAAGCACTGTTGCTCTGGCCGTTGAGATGCACTCTTGCGTCCACCCACACCATTTATCAGAGAAGCCGAGCTTGTGCAGCATTGAGTCAAGAAACGTCCAGCATACAGTGTCAAAAGCCTTGGTAAAGTCTGCTTTAAATAGAATGAGGGGCTTCCTGTTCCTTTTATAGGAGTGTATTATCTCGTTGGCCACAAGCACTCCGTCCAGAATTTGACGACCTTTCAGGAAGCCTGTCTGATTTCTGGAGATTAAACGGATCAACACTGAGCTAAGTCTTGCTGCCAAAATCTTAGCAAGTATCTTGTAGGCGCACCCAATTAGAGAGATAGGCCTGTAATGATCAAGTGTAATCGGGTTGCTGATCTTTGGGACAAGTGTTATCCACGTTGAATTCAAGCCACAGGTAAGCTTCCCAGACTGATGGAATTCTTTTATAAATGCGCAGAATTCATCCTTGACTGTTTCCCAATGAGTTTGCAGAAAGAAGAAATTGAAACCGTCCGGTCCTGCAGCCTTTTTGGGAGAGCAACTCCAAACTGCTGTCTTTATGTCCTGTTCCGTGAATTCTGCTGTTAAAATCTGATTTTCTTCAACTGTGACTGTGCGCTCGGCTGGAGTATCCAACTGAAGGTGTGGGCTGTCTTTCCTATCATAAATCTTGCTGAAGTGGGCGTTAATAGCATCCTTTACCACTGAAACTTCCCCACTCCACGTACCGTTCACATCCATCCCTCTGATAGAGTTTCTCCATCGGTTTGAGCGAAGTTTGGAATGAAAAAACTTATAGTTCCGATCCCCTTCCTTAATCCATGAGATTCTATTCTTCTGGAGAGTGAGTTGTTCCCTGTCTACCAATGCTTTTTGGAGTTCCAACCAGTTCTGCCTTCTCTGATCCTGAGATTCATCCGATAGTATCCCAACCTCAGCTTCCATATCAAATCGGTTTGATTCATTTTGCAGTCTATCCACCCTTCGGTAGACATTCCCAAATACCAAGTGATTCCACTGATTCAGCTTCATTCTCATACTTCTGAGCTTTTGATGGAGAATATACCCCTTCGAGCCTGTACAAATTAGTGCGCTCCATTCAGTGTTTACCACTTCACTAAATCCTTCAAAAATGTTCCAACAGTCTAACGTTTTTGTGACTTTAGATCCCC
This sequence comes from Pinguicula primuliflora, assembly GCA_025802335.1. Classification (NCBI taxonomy): domain Eukaryota; kingdom Viridiplantae; phylum Streptophyta; class Magnoliopsida; order Lamiales; family Lentibulariaceae; genus Pinguicula; species Pinguicula primuliflora. The sequence continues at coordinate 8,565 of JAOYMZ010052277.1, read as the reverse complement.
AATCTATCTCCTCCTTTTTGAGTACAATGGGGCAGTGATCTGAGAGTGAGCGCTCCACTGCATATTGGAATAAGTTTTGCCAGTTGAGTATCCATTCCTCATTCAGCAAAAATTGATCAAGTCGGCTGCATGAAGTACCTCTTCCCGCATAACATGTATATTGTCGTTGTTGTAAGGGTAAATCTACCAATTTTGCACCCAGAATGAAGGAATTAAAATCAATCATTTCTCTGATGTTGGGAGGACTTAAACTGATGCGTTCTTCGATTCCCCTTACTGCATTGAAGTCGCCTAAAACACACCAACATTCATTTTGCCGTTGTAGGATGTCAGCTGCCAATCAATTCCATAAGTCCCTTTTGCTACTGACTGTGGCAGGTGCATAAACGTTGGATATATTAATCACTGTATTTGTTTCTTTCCAGATTCCAGAGACCCTGAGGAAGCCATCTTCTGAGCAAGAATCTGATAGAGTAAACTGATCTTCCTTCCATAGACATACAAGGCCACCAGCTGCTCCTATAGAATTCCTTGTGAGCCATCCAAATCTGTCATAAGGCCAAATTCGGGAACAGTGTTCGGCTGTTAGATTCTCGCACTTTGTTTCTTGAATGCAAACAAAATCTGCTTGTGTTGAGCCTATTATTTTCCTCATATCAGATTTCTTCACTGAAGTGTTTAATCCCCGCGTGTTATAACTGAGAATATGCATTTAACTGGAAACATGTGCCGCAGAATTTATGACTTTATTTCCATGTGCTTTGTATTTCTGTAAAGCAGCAATATCAAGATCAGCGTAAGCTTGGATAATATCTGTTTCAGCTTCTTTCGAGGAAACCCCCAGTAACTTTGCCGTTCTCCACATTTCATCATGCTCTGCATCTACATTAAGAGCTACCTATTCGATAATTGCTTCGGTTTCCAGCTGATCCAAATCCCCAATTAATTCCCCTTCAAGTATACCCATTGGAGCTGGAGCCTGCAAGATCGGGAGAGTATCTGATCTTGGAATGTTGTCCTTTTCTGCTGAGTATGGTGTGTCTGTGTATATGCCCCGTGAGATTTTTGATAGTGTTTTTGGAGTTTGGTCAAGTAAGAATTGAATGCCAAACGGATCCGGAGTAGACTTCGGGGTGATAGGTGTGCTTGATAACTTAGAGTTGGGCGTGCGCTCTATCCGGATAGGATCAGCATCCACAAAATCCAGAGTTCTCATTATACTGTTTTTTTTCTTTATCCCACCAATGTTCTGATGCTGTGATGCTAGCAGTGCAGTAAAGCCCCCATCTTGTTTTATCTTTGATACCTTTTGCTTTGCCGTGGAAGATAGCTCTTTACTTTTCCATACTCTTTTCCCGGGATCCAGTTTAGTGGTGATAATGCTGAGACCACGGTCAATTTCTGGGCTGATCACAGGTTCAGTTTCATGTTGGTCCGATTGCTGGGTTCCTGTAATACCAGGTGATAAATCCTGCACAGAATGAGTAGCCTGATCTGCTTCACTATTTCTCATTACTTCAGACTGTAGAGGATCCTCCTTTTGCGGACCCAACTCCTCCTCCAAAATCCTTTCCGGCTGCTTTGCAACTGATATTTCTTTCCTGGGAATCACCGGATCCCTATCCTTCCCTGTAGGATGTATTCTGCGTTTTGGTTCTAAACATTGGACTCCTGCCTCTAGGTTAGGCCAGGGTTCGCTAGGTTCTCCCATCTGAGCTTTGGATGTCACTGATAGTGGCAGAGTTGAGCTTTGCATCTTTTGAGTCAGTGCCGTTGTTGCCTCCTCTACTATCCATAATTCAAAGGACTCATCTCCAGATTTTATACGGACCTTCTTTCTGATTCGGTCGTTAGAAGCTGATAGCACTTGGACCCGGGCAAATAGCATCTCAGTTCTGTCTGACGTTTTTTTATCAATCTGCATAATCTCTCCAACTCGAGTTGCAACTTGAGTGAATAGCTGATCGTTCCAACAATGCAAAGGTGTACCAGTTGTGCGTAGCCAGATGGGTCTAACCAATTTCCCTTTCACCACTTTCCATGGACGCATATTACATACTGAGAGCAACTTTTGGGTTTGGAGATCATCTAGGAGTTTCAGTTTCTTTTCTTCAGAGTTCAGTTTGAATAGAACTTCTCCCCCTTCAAGTCTAACCACAGAGCTGTTACAATAGTGTTGCTGATCCAATATCCGCTGCATGGAGTATAAATCGATCATCGGAGCAGGAAGACCAACAAGGCAGTTCTCCAACCATTGTTGAGTTTCAGGCAGGGGTGTGAACTCTAGAACTTCAACTTCTTCCTCTACTGGAAAATTGGGTGCCTGAGGATGATTTTGTTTCCTGAATAGGTTGGGTTTGTTACTGGCATCCACCGGACCAGATCTAGCCGCATTGATTTCCAGAGACATTGTTCCAACCCTGCAGCCTTTCAGAGCCTGCAGGACAAGTGAGGCATCTATACTTTTATCAAATCTAATAAAGCCATATCTCTTACCTCGGATCTCCAGTCACGCCGGAGCATATACATCTCTAACCTGTCCGTGTTCGTTGAAGAACGTCCACATTTCCTTCTCTGTCCAGCTGGGTGGGAAGTAGTGATAAAGAAAGAAATGGAGTTAGAGCGCAGTTTTTCAATATAGTATGGCATCCTCTTCGAATGCGTTTGTTCAGGGGCTGGGGGAATCTGGGTAGGTGCTTTCGCACCCAGTTTTTTCTTTCGATTTCCAACCGGTAACCACTCTCCTCCCGAATCAATTTCTTCAGTACTTTGTTCGGGCAGGTCGATTGTGGAGGGTTCATGGCCTTTTCCTTTGTCGGTGGGTATAGTATCAGCTTTTTTGGGAGGATTAGTTAACATTTCAGAGATCTGGTGGGAAATTTTGGTAGGGTTTCCGCCAATAATTCAGCACACCCTCTCGCCTTCGAGGCTTCGGCCTTAGCTTCCAACACTTGCGCCTATCGGTCACAGAATTGGGCCCGAAGATTCTCTTCCGCCACTCAATGCTGAACTTCGCAGTCTGCGCTTTGGGAACTTTACGTTTCCTCTACTATGCGGTCTGCAGAATTGGGACCGGACGAATTCTCCGCCACTCAATGCGCCGATAGAGTGCTTATCATTTGGGTGAAGGAGCTATATTTTGTTGTTGGCCGGAGACAGACAGTTGATCGGAGGGGATACGCCATTGGTGTTAGTTATTCATTAAAAATAAATTGGTGGGGCACGTTTGCTCTTTTATTAAACTACATGGGATAAATTGTCAATTTCTAAACTAGAAGGAACTTGGGATAAAAATTCTTGCAGCATAGAAAAACTGACAGAACATCCACATCGACAACCCACCGGAATAAAATTATGGTAGTCTTATTCGTTTGCAGTTTCTTCACCATCACTACTACCGTCAGAGTGATTTTGTCCCAAATATATGAGTCAAGGATAATATGCATATATACAAGAAGTGGTAGGATTAGAGTTTAGAGGTGGCTCTTCAACACTAGTCCCATCTCCTTGGCCTTTGTCCTTAACAAGTGGTTCTGTATCTTCCCAGTTGCTGTTTTTGGTAGTGGTCCAAAGATGACTAATTTTAAAAGCCGGTAAGCAGGCATCTTTCCTTTGCAGAACTTCATTATATCCTCCACAATGAGTTGCTGATTGGATGAATCCACGTCTGGCTTCAGCGTCACGGACGCACAAGGCGATTCCCCCCATCGCCCGTCTGGTCTGGCAACAACAGAGACTTCAAGAATTGCGGGATGATTGTACATAATATTCTCCACCTCCACGCTGCTGATGTTCTAACCTCCTGATATTATGATGTCCTTGGACCTATCCTTGATTTCAATATAGCCATCGAGGTGTTTCACACCGAGATCACCGGAATGGAACCACCCATTGGCAAAAGACTCTGCATTTGCTTTTGGGTTCTTCAGGTACCCTTTCATCACAGCATTCCCACGAAATATGATTTCTCCAACTGTTGTCCCATTAGCAGGTACTGGTGCTATGCTTTGGGTGTGGATAACATCAAGGCCCTCGTGGGCAATGTATCTTACTCCTTGTCGGGCCTTCAAACGGGCTTGCTCTTCTAGTGGCAGTGAGTCCCACTCGGACTTTCGTGCCCATATAGTTGAAGGACCATATGTTTCAGACAGGCCATATGTGTGTGTTACTTGGAAACCTTGTTGGGCCATTGCAAACATTACTGAAGGTGGAGGGGGTGCACCTGCTGTCATCACATTGACGACATGAGGGAGGAGGAGGATTTTATCATCCTTATGAGCATTTACGAGGGTATTCAGAACCACAGGTGCAACGCAGAAATGTGTCACGCCGAGATTAGCAATCACGGAGTTGAAAATCTCGCGCAATAACAAATACAAATAAAATAAAAGAAATAAATATAAATAATAAAATTTATGATTGTGATGATTTATATTTAAGAAATAAATATAAACAATGTCAATAAATGATATCAAATAAGTGTGTGTGAGTAACATTGTTCCTATCTTTCACCTGTCGATGGCATACACTTGTGCCACAAATTGTTGCAAGAGTCTAGGTGAAACACCAACCATTACAATGGAACATAGGCAGAGTCCAAAGGTATGTATCCCCTTCCTTCATTCCCCACACAACAGCATTACTCAGGGACATAAGATGCGCCCCTCTATGGTGCAGAACGATCCCTTTAGGACTAGCCATTGTGCCGGAAGTATAGCTCAAGGCAATGCTGTTCCATTCATCCTCTGGTGGTTCCCATGCAAAATCCAGGTTGCCAGTTTACAAAAACTTTTCGTATTCAATTGCTCCTTTTAAGAGTGCATAATGAAGCAACTTCGGGTCACAGTCTTCGTCTCCTATAACTATCAATATGGGATCTAGACCATACACGTCCCCAATGTCTTGGATCCAAACATACAACTTGTAGAGGGGTCTTCCATCTCTCTCCTGGTGAAATTACAGATTTTTCCATGCCCTTTTGGATGAGATATGATTTTTGCAAGGGTAAGCATGTCAATCCAAACTTCTTTCCTCAAATGGTGAGACTACTTTTTGGAGGAGTGGTTGGCCCTTTCCAGTTTTGTATTTTAAATCCTCCTAACCTTGTATAAACATGTGGCCACGGTTCCATGGTCCTGAACAAGCCAAAATCTTGAGCTAGCCTTGGGACTTAGTGTCATGTGCTCAAACATGTGTTGCATCCTCATGTGCCAGTTTTGATCTTCAATTGTCTCGAACTTTGCTGCAGTTTTGGTTGATGATTTTTGCCAAGTCTGGACAGATTTGATCCTTGAAATAGGCCTTTGGGCATGCCTGATCAATTCCTATAAACATATGTAGTGAATTAAGCATAAGTTATTCCAACATAAGACATGTACCCAAGTTCGAATAAAATTGGAAATGAGCATGTTTTGAGCTAAAATCTTGTGGTTTAGGAAATGAAATGGACTAAAATATAGCATGAAATAAGCCCTAATTAGGTGCTTATCAGTGGTACTACCACAAGAAAAGAAAGTTGTTGGATGTAAGCGGGTTTACACCCTGAAGCAGAACCCGGAGGGATGCATTGAACGATACAAGTTCACCTTTGTGGCAAAGGAGTACAGTCAGACATACGGCATAGACTATGATGAGACCTTTGCATCCATGGCAAAGATGAGCACTGTGAGGACGCTTGTCTCCCTTGCAGTCAATGGAATATGGAAGTTGCACCAACTTGATGTGAAGAATGCATTTCTTCACGGTGATTTGCTAGAGGAGGTATACATGGAGATACCTCCTGGGTTTGAAACCAAGGAAAAAGTGAGCAAGGTACTTTGACTCAAGAAATTTCTTTATGGACTGAAACAGTCTTCCCGAGCATGGTTTGATAGGTTTCGAAGAGCTATGACTGGCATGGACTATCGACAGGTTAATGCTGATCATACCGTATTTTTCAGACGTCATAGGCATCATATCACCATTCTGGCAGTATATGTGGATGCCATGATTATCACAGGCGATGATGAGAGTGAGATTGCTCAGCTGAAGGAGAAGTTGGGAAGGGAGTTTAAGGTGAAGGATTTAGGACTACTTCACTACTTCCTTGGGATTGAGATAGTACACGGAGTGGACGAGATAGTTCTATCATAGAGGAAGTACACACTAGACCTCCTCATTGATACTGGGATGTAAGACAGTTGTGACACCTATTTACCAGAGGATCAAGTTAAGAGCAGAAGGGGGAGACCCGATCGCTCGGGAGAGATATCAGATATTGGTGGGTAGATTAATCTATTTGATCCACACCCGACCTGATATATCATTTGCTGTAAGTGTGGTGAGTCGGTAAATGCATGATCCTAGGAAGGATCACATGGATACTATGTACCATATTCTGAGAAACCTGAAGAGTGCACCTGATAAGTGACTTATCTTCAGGAAGAGTGGTCATTTAGACGTTGAGGGATTCTGTGATGCTGATTGGGCGAGTAGTGCTGATGATAGGAGATCAACCTCAGGATATTGCATGTTTGTGGGAGGCAATCTAGTCTCATGGAAGAGCAATAAACAATAAGTAGTTGCAAGATCGACAGCTGAGGCAGAGTATTGAGCGATGGCTTTGGGAGTTGCTGAGATGTTATGTTGAAGCTGTTGTTGTCAGAGCTCAAGTTGGAGCAAGGGACCAAGATGAAGTTATGGTGTGATTGTTGGGCTGCAATTAGTATTGCCAACAATCCTGTTCAACACGATAGAACCAAACATGTGGAGATTGACAGGTTTTTCATCAAATAGAAGTTCGATAGTGGATTGTTGGAGCTTAGACATGTGATCTCAAATGAGCAAGTAGCTGACTGCCTCACCAAGGGACTTAGCTCTATTAATTTGGCTAGATTTTTTAACAAGATGGGCTTTTTTGATATCTTTCGCCCATCTTGAAGGGGAGTGTTGGTAGATTAACAAGGATATTTAAGTCATTTCCCGAGTATTGTATAAATATCCATATTATGAATGAAAGAAGTAATTTTTGCCCTTATTTTCAATTCCACGTTCTCGATATGCTCCGCTTTCGTATCAAAATCCCGGTGCCACGGAAACACCCGAAGGTAGTGGCCAGAGATAGAATGAGGACCCTCATACAAAGCCTTTGTATAATCGGAAGGATTTGAACATTGCAACAGATAGAATCCATTACTAATATCAATTAGACGAAGCTCCCCTTTGGGCTTCCAGTGAAGATTCAAATTCCTTGAGAGAGATTGAAACCCTATCTGTTTTCCAAGAGGCCGGATAATTAGGGTACTCGACATATTCTGATCAATCTGGCGGAGGATGTTCTCGTTGAAGGAGATAGTAAGACCCAGCTCATTTTTCGAGTGTACCACATCCTCCGGGCCGACAGTGATGACCCTACTAGGTGGGCTGTTTTCCTGCACCAGGAAAGAACTGAACAGGGGGGTTCTGTTCCCAATGGGATGTGCGGCGTCTTTAACAAAAATAGAAGGCGTAGTAGTGTTGACAAAAGCAAATGCCGGAGAAGCATCCAAATTTCCCGGTGGGTAAACCCTAATCGGAGGGCTAACTCCCTCAGTACCCAGATCCATATCACAGTTGCCTGAAGAGAGAACTTTTAACGGAGGGAAATCACGCTCAGCACCAAAATCCATATCATCCATAGGATGATTTGGGGTGAGAACTCAATTTCTGTGTTTGAACTCTGAAATTTCTAGAGAGAATGAGCGTTTTTTCTAGAGACAAGTTTTAATGGAGCATTTTTTGTGTAGGAGAATTTTTTTTGGGTTCGGATTAACAGTTTGACAGTTGGAAGAGATTGGTTTTCATTCAATAAAATACAAACAAGTTGGGGCTTCTATTGGTGGCTACTGCCAATCATTCACAAGAAAACCCTGATCTATTTACACGCAAACTGATATATATATATATATACACATGTTAGCCAGGCTACTGGACTCTGGAGAGGAATAACTTGGGCCTATTTATTATCAAGCACATTCTCAATCATTTTCAATACGCTTAGGGGATAAGCCAATGCCCATCTTGGATAACAACCGGGCAAATGCAGGTAGGGCAGCTGCTTGGTGAGAAGATAAGTAGTTTGGTGCTCAGTAGGAATGTACACTGGTGTGACGAAACCTCTAAAATTTTCTAATCTCGGACGTTATATTTAGGACAAGTGCTCTTATGTCCCGAATTTTAATCCTGACCGTCTATTTTCTGATATAATGACCACGAGTGGATCACTTAGTTTTTAAATGTTGTGGATCCTGTTTGTTGGATCAATAATGGACGGTCAGGATTAGAATTCAGGACAGTTCGAGATATACCATTCCCCAACAGAAAATTTCTCGATGAAACCTACCTTGTATTCATCACGGATAAGATGTCAATCTATCTCCACATGTTTAGTCCGTTCATGAAATACTGGATTAGCCACAAGATGCATAGTAGCATTATTGTCACAGTATAAATGAATGGGAGAAGAGATAGGCACCTGAAGATCTGATAGGATGTAAGAAATCCATTTTAGTTCACAAATTTTGGAGGCAAGGCTACGGTATTTTGCTT